>CM017574.2:13343860-13398860 GCA_007844105.2 Rhamnella rubrinervis | reverse complement strand
TCCTAGGGAAATATAACAGAAAGTTCTGTGCATTTGGAACGCCTATGGAGAACTTGACCAATCTAGTGGCCCAACAAACACAACAACAAGCTCAACAGACGATTGTTGTCATGGCATATTTATAGTAGGCCATTCTGGCCGCTAATCAGGGACAACAACAGCAGGCCATTCCTGCAATCAATTAGCAGGCCATTCCGGTCGTTGCCCATGGATACCAGCAGGTTATTCTAGCCGCTGGTCAAGGACAGCAGCAGGCCTTTTAGGTTGCTATGGACAATACTGGGAGATACGTTCCACCCCCAGCTCTGCCGGGTTATCAAAATTAGTATGGCCAGAATAGATGGAATGGCAAATGAGAAATTTACATGGCCAAACTGAATAGCCAAAACGGGAGGAATAATGATGCCGCTAGTCAAAATGGCAGGCAAAACCTACCTATAAATCTGGAAGCAATTGATCGTTTAATTGAAAAACGAGTTGTCTGGCGTACAGACGTATCAACCGACTTATGTATAGTAGGCCTTATCTTGAGGCTACTGAACGCATGGAACTGCCGGAATGTTAGATCTTTTGATTTCACTCTATTTTCTAGAGAAGAAAATCAAAGTACCGTTGAGCACACCGGCCGCTTCACGATTAAATGTGGTGAAGTGGCCACCAATGATTTTTTGAAGCTAAAACTTTTTGCCAACTCCCTTACTGGTTCAACTTTTATGTGGTTCATTAATCTACTGGCTAATTCCATTCACACATGGCAGGAGATGGAAAGAAAGTTTCTGAGAAGTTTTATAGAATTGAACCAGAAGTGTCGATGACAAATCTTTCTTGTTTGTATCAGAGAGAAAGTGAGACAGCCGAAAGCTTTCTAGCACGCTTCAAACAAGCTAGGAATTGGTGCCATCTGGATGTTCCAAAAAGAGAATTTATGAAATTGGGCATGAGTGGTTTGAGTTACAGACTCAAGAAAAAGTTCATTGGAATGGAGTTTAGAGAACTATTTGAGTTGGCTACGAGGGCCACTCGGTATGAAGAGATTTTGAATGAAGAATATCAGTTCAAGAAATCATCAAAAGGAACATACTATAAAAATCCGAATTTGGATAGAAATTTAGTGGAGCCAAAGGATCATGTAGAGGACAGTACGGTTGATGTTGGATTAGCTGAAGTTGTGGCCACATGGCTATATATATCCAGAGCCTTAGTTAAGCCATTAGAAACCCATAAGACATTCCAGTTGGCTAAAAAGATTAAATCAAGAGTGGGGGCCCCTGAAAGAACATTTTCTTTCGATATTACTAAGGGCGACCAAATATTTAACTTGCTTCTGGCCAATAAAGTGGTCAAGTTACATGACGACCATAAAATTTCATCTACTAAGGAGATTAAGAAAAGGCAATACTATAAATGACATCATTCATGGAACCATGATACAATAAATTACATTCAGTTTCGGAACGCTCTTCAAGCGTTAATCGAAAAAGGAACTTTAAAGTTTTCAGAGAAAAGAACTGAGGTAAATGATGCTAACAATAACCCTTTTCCTTCAGTTGGTGTGAACATTACCACGACCAATATTTTGAATTGGCTCCCAGGGAAGATTTAAGTTTATCAACAGATAGAAGCAATAAGAAATCTAAGAGACCAGAGAACAAAAAAGGAGAAATATTTCATAAGGAGAAGCTTATGCATGTAAATATAAGATAGAGGAGACACTAGAAGGACATCAAAGATAAAGGGAATCCCACGTTCAAATCATCACCCGAGAGTTATGGCCTTCACAGCCCTAAGAGAAATTTTGAAGCTAAGTTTGTTTTCTTCAGACTTGGTAGTATGATTGACCAAGTGCAGCCAAGACTCAGGTTAGGTAGAAAATAATGGCCCAAGCAACGGCATGAAGATCGGTCAAAATCTAGACCACGAGATGATCAAGAAAGTGTAGAAAGCCAGCATAATCCTATGGGGGTGCAAGCTGATCATAATTTACAAGTTTCCATTTCCTGGGATGATCAATATCGTATAGTATCCCAAAAATCTAAAAATAGTTCCCAATAACTTTTATTAGAAAGGTACGAGAATGGAGATCGTGAAGTTGGTCTGCAAGTTGCACTATCTGCAAAGTTCGAGTACTATGTGTAGTATTCAAAACCTGACAGCTATCATTAGTATCCTATCAAACCTACTGGATGAGATTTAGATAAACCAAGGCAACATAATGTCCATCTAGCAGTCAAACGTACAAAAATACGAGATTGGACAACGAAGACGTTCAGGCTACCCATTATAGAGGTTGACCCTTCAAATGAAATCCAAACTAGCCGATTCCTTGGCCAAACTTTCAAAAGTTGAGGCTCTTGATTTTACTATTCACGAAATTTCTTTGGCTAGTGATGATGATAAGCTACTCAAAGAATTAAAATCACATCTATATAGGATGGAGGGTCGGCTAGATCCCTTAAAAATTTTAAACCAACTTATAAAGGAGAAAAGCGGTTTAAGTGGGTTCCGAATAGAAGAACAATGAACCTCAAAGTATTGAAGAGGTTAGGGATGTTATGGAAGAAGACGTAATAGAAGAGCAACCTACTAAAGATGAGGATTTGACAGTGCCTATGACTGATAAACAATTAAAAGCGAAACTGAATTTGGATCATTAGAAGAAGTAGAATTTAATACATTCGTGTTACCGCTGATTTTTCAAGCTCGGCCAAATCAGCCGAGCTCAATGGATGGGGATGTTGACGAAGAAAGAGTCAAGAAACCTGAGATTGTAGAGAAAGGATCAAGTGTGGGCTAACAACGGCTAAGGAAGATGGAGTTTTAAAAGCTAGCAGAGAATGTGGCCTAACATCTTAAGCTACTTTATATATGCGCTCATATTGACGGCAAGCCTGTCAACTGAGTGCTAATGGACAATGGCGCCGCCGTCAATATCTTACCAACTTTTATAATGAGATAGCTTGGTGAAGAAGACTGAGATTTAATCCCTACTGAGTTAACGATGTCTAATTTTGTTGGAGGAGTTATCAATTGCAAAGGAGTTTTACTAGTAGAACTCACCATTGGAAGTAAAACATTAATGACGGCTTTTTTGTGGTGGATTCCAAATCACACTACAATGCTCTCTTAAGCCAAGATTGGATTCATGCTAGTCTATGTGTAGCCTCTTCACTCCATCAAGTTCTATTGTTTTGGAATGACGAAGAGTTTGAATTGGTTAAGGCTGATAACAAACCATTTATGGTAACTACCAATGCTGTTGAGGATAGATATTATGATGATGATATAGGCCTTATTAAGTTTTTTAAAAACACCAGATTTGGCTTAACTGCAAGGGTTACTACTTTAAAGGACGGGATATCTTTGCGGTTACGTAATAAGCTTATGAAGAGTTGGATCGTCCTGTCACCACTCAAGTATTGCAATTGAAAATAAAAATGACTCAATGATTACAAACTCCATAAAGAAGAAGTATGAGGCTATTAAGGCCTTGAAGAAGAAACTGCTCATTTATCTAGTCAAAAAGAGGTTGGTATTTGGTTCAGCCATTGATAAGCCCGAATGTATAAAGGATGATATGGCCGAAGAAAAAATAAAGATGGATGATTCCAAGGCCGAAGTTCAAGACCCGCTCATTGAAGTAAATTTAAGGATAAAGGAGGAACCTCAACCAACTTTTGTAAGTAGCTTATTCGAACCAGATTTAAATGCCAAAATAATTGACATTCTGAAGGAGTTTAAGGATTGTTTCACATGGAGTTATCACAAAATGTTGAGTTTATATAGAAGGCTGGTTGAGTACTGCCTTCCTATTTTAAAGTGTTTAAGCCATATAAACAACCACTACGAATGATGTTACCAGAAATACAATTATTGGTGAAGGTTGAAATCGAGAAGCTATTGGAGGTCGACTTTATAAGGTCAGCCAAGTATCTAGAGTGGCTTTCCAACGTGGTTCCTATGACCAAGAAGAATGGCAAGATTTGAGTATGTGTGGATTTTAGAAGTGTGAATCTTACAATGCCAAAACATGAATATCCAATGTCAATGGTCAACCTTCTTGTGGATGGAGTGGCCAAATATAAAATATCATCCTTCATGGATAGTCATTCCAGATATAACCAGATCTTCATCGCTGAGGAAAATATAAGTAAATGGTGTTTAGATGCCTGGGAGCAATTGGGACTTTCGAATGGGTTGTCATGCCTTTCAAATTGAAAAGCGTAGGAGTAACTTATCATAGGGTATGAATGCAATTTTTCATGACATTATAGGGCGCTCTTTGGAGGTTTATATTGATGATGTGGTGATCAAATCCGATCAAGGACAGGACTATGTGGCTGACCTTAGAAAATCATTTATGAGAATGAGGAAACACAGACTGAAGAAGAATCCCCAAAAATGTGCTTTTGGGGTATCGACAGGCACTTTCTTAGGATTCTTAGTGATCAACGTGGGATTGAGCTAAATACGAATAAGCCTCGGGCCATTATAGAGGCTCAGCCACCCAAGAATAAAAAGGAATTACATAGTTTAATAGGAAAAATAAACTTTCTCTGAAGATTCATTTTTAATTCGTCTGGGAAAATTCAAGCTTTCTCCCATCTTCTCAAATTGAAGAACCAGGAAGAGTATTTTTAATTCTTTATGGTGTTCCATCATCAAGAGGCTTTTAATAAGATAAAAGAGTATTTGACTAAACCTTCGGTATTAATGCCCCTTCGCAAGAATGAGCAATTAATCTTGTATATCTATGCTGCAGAAAATTCCATAGGAAGCTTGCTGGTATAGGAGAATGAGATTGGGAAAGAATAGGCCATCTACTATTTAAGTAGAATTTTAACAGCCAACGAGCTTAAATATTCATCCATTGAGAAGTTGTGTCTGATGTTGTACTTTTTGGCAACAAAGTTGAGGCATTATATGCTACCAACAACAGTTTTCATAATATTGAAAACTAATCTCATTAAGTATATGCTCTCAAGATCAATCATATGATTGAAAGTGGAGTATGGCCCTATCAGAGTTTAGCTTCAGATATGTTCCACAAAAGGCTGTAAAATGTTAGACCCTGGCAGATTTTTTGGCTAAAGGAGAAATGAATTAGATAGAATTTTCTACAATTTCTTTTAGTCCTTAGACGTTGAGTTTTGATGTATCATGAACATGGGATTCAATAGGTATTGAGATCGTAATTGAATCTCCGATGGGATAAAAAATACAGTTTTCATTCCAGTTGGATTTTGATTGCTCCAACAACCAAGCCGAGTATGAGGCATTGATTATTGGTCTTGAGATTCTGAGAAAGATGGGGGTTTCAACAATTGAAATAATGGGTGATTCTCTTCTTGTACTGAATCAGTTGATAGGTAAGTACAGTTGCAATAATATTAATTTAGCATCATACTGCATGGTACCAACTTAACTCTTAGAGGGATTCGATGATGTGGCATTGCAGCATGTACCACAAGAGCTTAATTATGAGGCCAACAAGATGGCCCAAGTAGCTTCAGGTGTTTATATCTTGAAAAACTTGAAAGAGAATGTGATCAACATTAAAAGACGAACCCTCACATCTCTACAAGAAAGTGTTGTTCTAGCTTATATTTATTGTTTGGAAGTTTATCATAATGATTGGAGATACTCGTTGATCAAGTATATGGATAATCCAAATGCACCTAGTGAGCTAAAGATGAGGATACGAGCGATACATTACGTGATTTTGGGAAAGAATTATATAAGAAGGGGGAGGATGACTCGTTGGTGAGGTGTTGGGAAAACATGAAGCCATATTTGTCATGGTTGAAGTCTATGAAGGTATTTGTGGTGCTTACCAGACTGGAGTGAAAATATGGTGGATGATTCAACGACACAACTTTTATTGACTTACCATCTTGGCCAACTGCATTAACTATGCAAAAGAATGTCAGGCATGTCAAAGGCACGACCATGTCCAACATGTCCCAATCATACCTCTTAACCCCATTATAAAGCCATGGTCATTCCGTTGATGGGCCATATATATGGTAAGTAAGGTATATCAACCTTCCAACAAGCAACATACGTTTATAATTGTTACAATAGATTATTTTACAAAGTGGGTGGAAGCACGACCAATGAAAATGGTAAGTCAGGCCGAGGTTATTACTTTTTTGAAAGAAGACATCATTCATAGATTCGGCCTTCCAAAAACTATAATGGTCGATCGGGGAATGGTGTTTATAGGGGATGCAGTGCAAAGTTTTGTAAAAGATCATGGCTTCAAGTTCACCTATTCAACCCCATATTTTACTCAAGCCAATGGACAAGCCGAGGCTAGCAATAAGGTTCTGAAAGGAATCATAGAAAAAACGATAACCGATAACCCTAAGGAATGGCGTGATGTGCTCTAAAAAATATTATGGGTTTATCGAACATCTAAAAGATTTGGGACAGGCAAAACACCTTTTGCCTTGATGTATGACCATGTTGTCATTCTTCTTATGAAAGTTACAGTGAAGTCATTAAGGGTGGCCCATCAACATAATCTCTCACCAGCTAATTACACTTAAGCAATGATGTAAGAAGCCGAAAAGCTGGACGAGATAAGATTGGCGGCTTTAGATCACTTGCATGTACAGAAAAAAAACCGTGGCCAGGATGTTTAACAACGAGTCAAACATAAGGGTTTTGGAGAAGGAGAACCGGTATGGAAGGTTGTCTTGCCTATTAGCTTTAAGAATCCCAAATTTGGAAAGTGGTCGCCTAATTGAGAAGAACCATAAGTGATTTCGAAGGTTGTGGGTAAAGGGTCATATCAATTGCATGACAAAGATGATGGACTGAGACATTTTAACCCGTTTAGTGGTCGTTTCCTGAAAAAGTACTACACATCAAGTTGGGAGACTTATAAGGTGGATAATTGGTCGTGTAGAGAGTAGCCTAGTCAAGGCTATTATGATTGTAGGCTTGATTATCCACATTATTTTAAAGTTTATTAATAAAGTTAGTCTGGTTGTTTTATTTTACATTTTCATGGGCCGATTACACGACAAAAAAAAAAAAGAAGATACATATAAAAAAAAGCATTAAATAGTTGGCTAAAAAGGCACTAAGGATGTTCAGTCAAGAAAGGTCGCCAAATGGCCATTACATAAATAGATAAAAGTTAGTAAACAATAAAACAAGAAATGATGAAGTTGTTCATAGCGCCTTAAGATGCGTGATGCGCAGTTATTGCCCTTCAGCTTAGACTCTTGCCTCATCTCTATTCTTAGATGCACTGAGAAGATCTAGGTGTCCTTTTTTTCTCTTTTGCTGCCTCATCAATGGTAAGCTAGATGGAACGCTGCATATCTCCATAAATATCCTTAGTTTAGGCTAGTTTGGCTTTCAATTCTTCTACTAGATGTTCCTGGATGGCCATTTTAGTCAAAGTCGTAATATACTCTGATGCTTTAGATTGAATTTATATTTGAAGTGAAATCATGGAGGAATGGTGTGACGCTGCATTGAAGATGTTCTCACGGAATTTGTTGAAAGTTGCTAGTTTTTCATCTAATAAGTGAAGGAATTTTAAAATAGACTACTTCATATTGTCAGGGAAGATTCCAGCATCAATAAGTACAATAATGGACTTGCGATAATTGTTTCATACCTCTTCTTTAGTAATGATGTCGAATCTTATGCTGACCATCTCCAATAGGACCTTTTCGCTACATCACTTTTCTTCTTATCCGTTTAAACTAGCTGAGTGTTTATGATTTGAGGATATGGGTTTTGGTTGAAGAAGCTTTCAAGATCGGCAAATACATACTGTTTGATAACTTCTGCAATATGAAGTTGAAAAATGATATTAAAAGGAGGTAAATAATGATAAAGTGTGGCATAAAAATGAAATTTACCTCGGAGTCATTCGTTAGGGCAAGTTCATAATCAAAATTTTGAGTAGTAGAATCGTAGTCAACGAGAAAATCGTTAACATCAAAGTTACCCTCAGCTTCAGTTATGTCTTCAATGATAAGGTGAGAATTAAATCTTGAATTTGGATAGATAGGCATTTCGGTTTTAGTCCATGAAGGATCGAATGTAACTACAGGTTGGGAGTCAATCTCATGTGATACATCCTATAATTGAAAGTCAATTAGTAAGATGAGTTAATAAATTTAAGGTTGAAAATAAAATTTAATATTATAACATACCATACTCATGTTAGCCGAGATTGAGAAAGTCGTGTCCAGATTAGTTGGACTAGATATGATCAAATTTTCTTAAGCATGGGAGATGGTATAAGAAAAAGTTAAGTTGTCTACAATCATGGTTCCTGGTGCTAGATTATTGATCTCTTGAATCTGTAAAATGCAAGTGTTAGTGTTACGGGGGAAGTTTTTGCTAATGTTAGTTAAGAAAGGTGATTACTGTAGTTTCCGATTCTAATTGGTTTGATGGTCGCTTAGCTGATGAGGATTGACTAGTGATGTTGGTATGAGTTGTTAGGGCATGTCGGTTGTCTTTCTCCTTCCTTTTTAAAACAATATTCCTCTGTGAAAAGGTTTAACCCAGGAGTATTACACGCTCCAAATAAGGTATTATATTAAGTATAAATAAAAGATGGGTAAAAGAAAATTCAATGTGGGACTTACAGGACCAGACCGACCAGTATTAGAAGTTGCTATACTCCTTTTCTTGATGGCTTGAGAGATGGTTGTAGTATCATCGTCGGAGTTTGCATATTAAAAAAAAAAAAAAGAGTGTGCGTATAAAACAAAAGGTCAATCAGTGATAAAAATGTTTAAGAAAATGAGAAGTGTACCTGAACCCAAATCAGTAGGTAGATAAGATGCAGCATTATAGTCGGTTGAACATGCTTCTGTTTTAATAGCTGGAATGATATCCATGGTTGATGTCGTCTTGTATGAAGGCTTCACATATTTAGTGATGATTTCAGTGGATGAAAAATCATGAGACACCACGTCTGATGTTAAGTTCATAAAGTAAGTTCACGTCTTCCTATTCCACCAAAGATCAAAGTGGTGTTTACAGATTTTGTTGAAACTTCAAGCCAAAACAAGCTTTAAGATTCTTTATATAAATGAATATGTTGTTGGACTTCATATTCACTCTTGATAATGGGGCAAGCAGAGGTGAAGCCATTGAATGAAGATGCTAAGGGAAGAGGTATGGTTTGGTACATTCCAAGCTATCATGCCACAAAGGATGGTAAATAAACCTCTATATTGCATTGGCTCTTTTATTATTTATCCCACAGTATGGTAGGTCCCTACACGTCAACACGTTATGGAATTTTTTGATGAGGAAGTGTTTCAGAGCATCGCCATGGGGGACATCACTAGGAATGGTAAAAAAACTATTGCAGTTATAATGGCAAGAAAGAAGTGATCAGTACTATTCTAACAGTTGTAATTACCGAAATGCCACTGTTCAAACAACGATTCCAAATTACTTAGACACATTGATATAATGACCAAAATGTCATTAGCTATCTCGGAAATTACCAAGATACTCCTCGAGTACATGAAAAATTACAAAATACCCTCAATAGGTATGTAGGTAATTACCATCCTACTCTCGGTTAAATTAACAATCAGTCATACTCACATACACATATATAAACACAAACATATATATACACACTCATATATGTATACATGCATTTTATACACATATATGCACACAAATATAATTTATACATACACATAATTATATATATATATATATATATATCCCCACTTATAAATATACCCACACCAATATATATATATTGACTTACTATATATATATATATATATATATATATATATATATATATCCCCACTTATAAATATACCCACACCAATATATATATATTGACTTACTACCTAATTTAATACATAAAGTATTATTTTTATATATAAACCTGTACAAACCTCACTTAAGTATATTTAATAAATACGCACATATAATATATATATTTTATAAAATATATCTATATTTATTATTAAACAAATACCTATATAATTAATTGTATTTATAAAAATATAAATAATAGTAATTGCAAATATTTATATATAGATATATATATTAATTATCAATTAGCAATTTAATATATATATATATATATATATATTCACATCAACATAACTTGAAAATTAGAAAAGACCACAATACCCCTCTAATTTCAAATATTTTCAACTTTACCCCTACTATGAAAAATGACAAAAATATCCCTAATAATTTTAAAAATTACATTTATATCCCTACATGTCAAATGACCAAAATGCCCTTGTTCTTTTTTCAAAATTCCACCTATATCCCTTACATGTAAAATACTAAAATGTCCTCAAACATTTTTAAAAATCTCATTTGTGTCCCTTACATGCAAATTTACCATTTTACCCTTAGAATTTTCTAAAAATCCCCAAAATACCCTTTTACAAGCAAAAAGACCAAAATGCTCTCACTTCAAAAATTTTGTCAAATTCCTACTACCATTGCCGTCCCTTCTTACCCTTTGAAATCCATCAATTTCCACCAATTTCATCAAATTAAACATGTCAAGCATCAAATCCACCAATAAATTCCATCAATTCATGCTTATATCAAACAATTTCATGCATTTATCCATGATTTTATCAAAAATCCAAACCTTAACAATTGGAAATTTTAGCACATGTACACTATACATGAAACTAAACTCAACCAACCATCCGTACCATGATTACAAGCATAAATTCAACAATATTCAAGCATAAACACATAAATTTGCAAGCTAATCAAAAGGGCATTGTTGCCTACCTTAAATCTAAGCTAGCAAGCCTTCAAATCACCCTTGGAAAACCAACTTAACCTTGCCAAATGCTCCCCTTGATAGCCGACCACTCACTTCAATTTTTCACTTGAAATTCCTTTGATTTTTGCAACTTTTTAAATCTCTCTCTCTGTAGAACTTGCTCCCTCTTTTTTCAAAATGTTATTGATGATAGTTGAATAGTGAAAACTAAGAAGAAGTGTCAGCCATGAGGAAGACAATTGCCAATTCCCAACTTATTTTAATAATATTTTCAAGTAAAAGTAAAAGATATTGAAATTGTAAAACAAGGAAGAAGAGTCGGCCACCCTACTAAATCTCCAATTGATAACTTTAATTTAATAATAAAATAAGTTAAAGTAAAAAGGATATTTTAAATATATTAATAAAATAATAAATAGTGCATGAATAGTAAAAATCAAACTTGGTCAATTCTGGACCAAGGGCAAAATAGGTAGAAAAAGTTACTCGACTCCTCACAGGGTAGTCTCAGTCCTCACAATATGCTTAGGGAACTCTGAAACTACTTGTTTCAATGAAAAAGGCGAAATTGGGATAAAACCAAAATCGTGTCCGGAAACCGGCTTTAAAAAAAAAAAAAAACTTGGTTATTACATGTATCCTTTGTGTTAGAAGTTTTGTGTACTGGTTGTTTTATTTGGAAATTGCAATTTGGGCTTAGGAATTACGTGAGGGAAAACTTTAGTTGGAGTTGGAATTGTTTTGCACTTTATAATATTGCTTGCCACTGCTTTGATATTTCCATTGTACTTTTAAATTTTCTTCACTTAGCCTTCATTGTATTTAGCGATAACATCATTTCTGCCTACATGTCCAGATAAAATATATTGAAAAGGTGGAGCAACTTGCAAAAATTAAGAAGAAGCAGGATGAAGGCAAAGCATCAATGACACTGCACTTGTTCAAGTTTGTAGTATGACCATGGAGTTTATTTGCGATTTTATCTAATTATTTTTTTCTAACTATTGTCTTCAAAACTTTTTCCAGTCGTGCCTTGCCATTTTACTCTCTCAGAAAACTGAAAGGATGAAACTCCTCAAATCTGGAAATGCAGCAACAAAGGTTGGCCACTGCATGTATAAAATATATGTTGTTTTATGTCTTAAATTTCTGGATCATTAACTTTGAGGATTTCATTTATCTCAAAGCCATCTTCCATTTATTTGCTATTTACTTTGCTTTTGCTCGTGTTCAGAACTGAAGCAACCACCCAATAGCCAACCTCTCTCTCTCCTTCTTAATTGGCAATAAAGGATTGTTTAGCTCTGTGAAACATGAAATTAATTAGCGAAGTAGAATATGACACTTTTCTGCTATTGAATTTTGTAATTGTATATGCAAAGATCAAATTATCTTATTTGGTATCTCATCATCTCACTTTCATATGCAGAGTCTTCCTCTTCCTTCTTATATCTTCATAAGTGTGCACTACAAGAAATCTTATCTACTGTGATAAAATTCCTTGTGTCAAAATTTGTTTTGTCACAAAAAATATACGTTTAGTGTCAAAATATAATATTCGACACTGATTCTTGATGAGTAGATAAAATAGTGTCAAATTAATTTTTATCATGGCACTTTGTCATAGAAAGTGCTATTTTTTTGGAGAGATATTTTATCATTTAAATTTAAAAGTAATTTGTGATAAAACTCATAAAATTATCACTAAAAGGATTAACATTTTAGTCAATCTGTATTATAATATTTGTGACAAATGTAATTGGACACAATTTATAATTTTCAAATTCTTGTTACCGAAAAGATAAGAAAAATAAATTACACGACGTCGTTTAAAATAAATTTTAGCCTTAGCTTACCCCATTTCCCTCTTCCATCTCTCTCATGTATCCCCTCTAAGTGCCCTTTCCAGAACCATGGTTTCGTTACCAATTTCCCAGTGCAAGGTATTGATTTTTCCATGCTAAACCATGGGTTGCCTGTCCAGTAGTTTCCCGGTCCCAATTTTCAGCGTCAGAACTCAAGGGAACTTCTAGAGAATGTCTACCGTGCTGTGTTGAAGGCTCGGTGAGACCTTCTGGCCACCGGATCCGGCAAAAAATGTCTTTCTTTGGAGAAAGTGTCTCAACGTGGAAGGTGTTCTGTGCTTTTGATGCTTCAGGTTGATTGTTGGGGCTCTTTGGGGTTTCAAATGCAGGAAATCCTGTCCCTTCACAGTTTGATAGTCATTAAAGGAAAGGTAATGTCACAACGAAATTGTACTATGTCTATATGTTTTTAAGTTTTGCTAGTAGGCTGTTTTTCCGGTGAGAAAGTGGAAGAGGGCAAAATTGATGGTGCAAGTGAAAAAGTATAGAACTTGAGGCGTAATTTAGAGGGAAAAAATTGAATTGGGTTTGGGTATTTTTTCTAATTGTTGAACTTGGGCATAATTTAGAGGGAAAAATGGAATTCGGTGTTGTTTCAAAGTTTAGAACTTGAGATGTAATTTAGAGGATGAAAAAACTAAATTGGACATTTATTCCTTTGAAAATTGTACCTTACTACATCAATAAGAGGTGAGGACTATAGGTTGAGATTAGAAAGGGATTAATATTTGATTTTAAGGAATGTATTTTGTGAGGAATTTGTAATTGATTTGGTTGTGTTTGGTTTTGCACTTTTCCCTGACATGTGAATGTGGCAGAGTTACATCCATAATATACATTGCTCTATGTTACACTTCCTAGCTAATCCTATAATAATAACAGTAAAACCCCTCTTCCTAGCTTCTCATGCTTACAATTGTTATTAGACGTTGAGCAGATATACTCACATATCCAAATTTAAGCTCTTATTTTGTCACATAGTTAGCTTTTAAATTACCAAATTTGAGTGAACAAGCATTGCATTGGAACAAAGAGATGCTATTACTAGAATCATTTTATTCTTTTATCTGTTCGGATATTCCTGAACCATCTCTTCTCACAAAACATGTCTTTATGGCATCTCGAGTTCTATGCTTTAGCTAGTCATGATGATGATGAATAAAAAGGAACATATATAACAGGGATATTATGAATATTATTAGAATTATTTTTGGTAAGAAATATTATTAGAATTATTGTTTACTTTAATTAGGATTTTAATTAGTTTCTTTCATTATGTATATCACTTAACCTTGTCATTATTTCATTTGGGTTCTTGTTTGCTAATTCCAAAATGCAAGAGGTAATTTCACAATCGCTCGAAGCCATCCAAGCTTATCTAGACAACCATGTATAGGAAGCAACATAAGAAGGTAGATTGGATCTTCCAATATATACTTTGAGCCTCATATATCTGTGTTCTAATCATACCTAAGTACCTCTGCTTTTAGCTTGTCATATCATCAACAATCATTAGATCATTTTTCTAATAGATGTCGATAATTGGAACATGTGCAGACAGTTAATGAATGTTTAAATACTCAGTTTTCTCTTAGCATCTAATATCACTATCTAATTAAAAGTATTAAAAGAAAGCCAATATGAAAAATTTGAGTCATATTATAATAAATTTATCACTTCTTATCCTCAAAGATGCTGGATGGTTGTTAGCACTCCTCAGCCAAGACATATTTTAGTAGTGAGGTTCAAGAGAAATTTTCTCCTACCTCCCCATCTTTACCTGTCTGATTATGAAAAAAATGTTATCCCTTATGTTTATTTTGTGTATGGCCTGTTTGTGAAAATTGTGTTTGCCTCTATAATCTTTAGGATATACCCCAAGAGGCTGTAAAGAAGAGGAGATATGCCACTAAGAAGCCTTACTCTAGGTCTATTGTGGGTGCCACCTTGGAAGTTATCCAGAAGAAGAGATCTCCAGAAGTTTGTGATGCTGCACTTCTTGTTAATTGTATGTGGGTTTTATAAGCAGCTACAACATTTTCAATTTTATTTGAAATGGTATCAAAATTAATTTTCTGATCATCATCCTGAGGATTTCTGAAATTGTTGTTGTGTAGTGAAATCAATGAGAGGATCAAGAAAACAAAGATGAAAAGAAGGCAAACAAAGCAGAAGTGATGGCAAAGACTTCGAAGACACAAGGGAAGACCAACATTTCTAAGGGACCTATACCAAAGGGTCCAAAGCTTGGTGGCAGTGGTGGGAAGCACTAAGCAACTGGTTAGCTGTCTACTTATTGCATTGTGGAGTTATAGATAGGACCGTGGAGATATATATATGTTCATTGTATTATTAACTTATGAATGAATATTATTTGCATCAATACAAAATTCGACACTAATATTTTTATGATAATTTTACTTATCACTGACAAACAAATAATAATTACAATATTCTACAGTGAAATAAATAGGGTCACTATATTATGTTATGAGTGGAAATTATTTGTGTCCATCGAGCTCAACACTAATATTTTCTGTGACATTTTGTATTGTCACTAACAGTTATTGTCACAAACGTTACTTATGTGACAGATACTTACAGTATCAATAATTATTGTTACTGTTATATATTGTGGCAAGCATATAAAATGTCACAAATAATATTAGTGACACAATCATTCTAACACTGTATCATTCCATGTCAAAAGTAGAAGTCATCACTAAAATCCATATTGTGACAGAAAGGCAAAGTTTGACTGAAGTTTAGGATGCAATTAGTAACAAATAGTGTGGATTCAGTGACAACTTTTAAATGTTATTGTGACAAAAATTTTTGGTACAAAAGAAGCAAGATTTAGTGACAGTAATAAACTTGTCACAGTGTAATGGGCATTAGTGACTATACCACCTTTTTTTATCACAAAAGTAAAAATTAGCGTTTGCTTTTTTATGTCCACCTAGTGACGATTGATTTTTGTCATAGATATAAATGTAATGACAAATTTGCGTTGACACAGTAGGTGAGAATTGTTGTGGTGGCGACTTGGAAGAATCATTTTAGAGTTTGAATCAGTTGGATTTTATTTCAGAAACCTATACCTATTTATCAAAGACAAACCCTTAAAATCTCCATGCCCAACCTTCTAACTTTTTCCATACAATTAGATTTAATCTGTCCTCTTTGATAGTTTCGAAGATTGGAATTTCTTATTTATTTTGTACTTTATGTCTTAATGATAAAGCAGGTGAAGCCATCAAGTTTTTAGGAACACATTGCTGTGACATATCCTGAAGTTGCTCTTTCTATTGAGGTTTACCATAATATAAGAAAGTGGGTAAAGGTATAGCATTCTGCAATGGCTACCCATATTGGGTTCCGTTTCCCTATTATATATGTTTGCTATCACTTAGATCATTGGCGGGCTAGAAGTGTGAAATATCACCATAACTAATCTGTGCAAAGTGTAACTTTGCATCATACATTGCTACCTGTCTCTATAAGATTTAACACTGCAACAAGCTCTCCGCCAGAAAGAAAATCTGTATCCAACTGGCATAAGATGCTTTCACCATCTAGTGACCAAAAACACCTGTCTAGAATAAGGATAGTCATCTCTGTCCAAAGACAACAAGGAAACAGATATATGTAAATCTTATCTCAAGCAGCCAATTGCATTTTCTCTCTATAGTTGAGAAATAATAAATGGCTAATCTGGCTAGTAACCATTATATATATATGTAGTCTCTCTTTCTCCTCATGATTGTCTACCATCTATCAGCTGTTCTGAGATTTCTATGAACTTGCTTGTAGACCAACGAACACTTGGTCCTAGGACGGCAGACTTTGACTGAATTGAATGGCAAGATCTATTGCTTAATTGACCAGGTGACGCAAAAGGCTTGGCAACATGATCCTTATGGATAGTTCCTCATAGAGGTAAGAATCTCTTGTTAATTCACTTCCGTTTTTCCATGATGAAGATTGTTTCATCGGTTATATCAATAATATGCTGATTTCATGTAGGATGCATTTCGTAACGATTTGAGGAACCCATCTGCAATAGATTACAGTGAACCTATTTTCGAGTGGCTTCAAAACAATAAAAAAGAAGCTCTCAAGAAATGGGAATGCATAATCAGTGGAGACTTGCAACACAAGCAAAAGGCAATCATAGGTGATGCATCAGTTTTAAAAGTGCCCAACTTCAAAGCTATTAACATGCATCAAACTTGGGTTTCTGACTTGGAGCTGAATATCTATATTGTCACCGGTACATCCTTGTTGCCAAATTTTCTTACTTTCAATGGACAAAGGAAACATTACTTTTGGGCTGGTTTTTGGCATGAAGTTCATGTGCTCTATATTATTAACATTTATTTGGTTCTGGGAATTACTTGAACACAGGGAAACTGCAAGCAAACGATTGTGTTTGGAGACATGAGGCATATTCATCCAGAGGATGTGCAAAACAAGGCAGCATATCCAATAGTTTTGTTTCAGCTGAAGCCAAGTGCGCAAAAATACTACGTCTGTAAGTTATACAGAGCTACAAAGGTGATAATCGACGACAAGTGGGCTCGAGGTAACCCCTGCCACTATTGTGATGATTGTTATTACCTTTTTCACTATAAGGATGATTCTGCGATGTATAGTGACTTCTCTGTGTATGATTATCTGCACGATCAACTAATTGATATTCTTTCTTTGTAAAATTACTCTGTTCATTTTAGTTGGTGTTTAATACACTTTATTACCTTCTAGCTCGACATAATTTTGATTAGGGCCCACTTAAATGTTTTCTTTCATTTAAGGTCCTCTGGTTTTCAATTTGATTTAGTTAGAGCCCTCCAAATTTTCACAAATAGAATATAAAAAAAAAAAACATTAACTAAAATGTCTAAAATATTCGTCACGAAGAAGAAGCATTATTATTGTTTGCCAAATAATTTGAAAGAGTTTCAAGGTAGGTGTCTCATGGGCAATTGATAATTTGGACGGTTCAATTATATTTTCGACGAATGATTTGGGAAAATGCCCTTGACGAATCAAATTGAAAACTGAATTCCCTAGGCATTTTGTAAAGGCCGAGAGTATCCCGTGGGAAGTTGAGAAAATTTTTCTTCCCAATTTACCCTTAATCAATGTTTGACCACTTTGACTTTACTATTCATTAAAATATTAATATATTTAAATACTTTTACTTTTTACTTTTTATTTTATTATTAAAAATAAGTTGCCAATTGGCTTTTTTTTTTTGGTAAAAGGGAGTTGCATTAGCACAAAAGAGAACCTAAACCAAAACAGGTTACACAGTGAAAAGCCCGCTTCAATGAAATCAAGTTCAAAATACTGGGAGGTAAAGCCTCCAAAGAGAATTCATCGAACGCTAAAACACGCTTACTAGATAGAGACTTTTTAGCTAAAGCGTCAGCCACCAGATTGCAGCTTCTTCTCTTTCAAGTCACCTTCCATCCCTGTCTTTCAAAATAGCTCCTGATTGTACATATCTGATTGTACACATGCCAGTTCAACAGATCTTCATTTGCATTAATAGCTTTTTCAACATCTTTTGCATCTATCTCCCATTCAACCTTCGCCATGTGCACGCCTCCACATAAAAAACCTTGACTTAACGCTTCGCCACGAAGGAAGACTCACACCTGAAAAGTTTTGACGCAAGGTATAGGGGATAGCCATGTTCATTTCGAACTACCATTGCAGCAACTGTACGGCCACCCTCAAAAGAAGGATCAACGTTGACTTTGATAAAGCCTTGCTGAGGAGGACTCCAACCTTGAGATCTCGAGGTCATCGAGATTCCCCGAGTCGTCTATTAGTTGTAGCCATAAACTCCTCCACCGTTGTTGAGCGATCTAATAACCTTATTCCGTTAATGGCTCTCACAAAAAGAAACTACAACGAGCCTTCCATTGAATAAAAAGGGATGCATTGAGCACCACAAAATCCTCCCGCTGCAAACCTTCAACAACCATTCCTTCTGTTGGATTAAAATAATTATTTACTAAGTCAAACATAGAATCTCCCTCCCAACAATCTATTCTGCATCCCCAACGGCTACCAAAAGCTAGAATCCTCCATAGCTGACACTTTTTAAAAATATGCAGGCATGATTCAACTTCCGCTCCACAAAATTGACATGTGCTATCCCCCTTCCCTGTTCTCGTAACCACCACATCCCTGGTAGGTAAAGTATTCTCTAACATCCTCCAGCAGTGCAACTTTAGTCTCTCATGCAAATTAGACTTCCAGATATGCGCCCATATTGGATTAAAAACCTCCTCTATCCTGTCTTTAGTGATTATCTTATAACAACTCTTGATTGAAAACAGGACAGAGTTGTTCCCCATCCAAAATAATTTATCCCTATTAAGAGAGCTCGACCACTTAACTTTCATAATAGTTGGCAATTGGCTTTTAAATGGGATGGCCAACTCTTCCTTTTGCTCTCCACCATTTCATCTTGCTTCCTTTTCTTTTAGATAGAGAGATATTTCTAGAGAGAGAAATTTTGAAAAATTACAAAATTGAAAGAAAATTCAAGAGAGGATTTGGGGTTAGTGGCCGCTGTGTTGGGGAGCTTTTTGGCATTGATTTTGGAGGTTTTCAAAGCTTGGGAAGAGGTGTGCTAGCTGGGCTTAAAGGTAGGCAACTTAACTTTGTTTTAACTCTTTGTAAATTTCATGTGTTTTGTTTGTTTGCTTGATGAATACATGCTTGGATTCCATGATTTGATGCTAGGTGAAGCTTAATTTCATGTGTAATATGCTATGTGGTTAAACCCCTAATTATTGGATTTAGGGTTTGATGGAAATGTGATTTAGAGTTGAATTTTGATGGTTAATTGCATAATTAATTGAAATTGATGGTGGATTAATGTATAAACCTTTGTTAATTAGTTGAATTGATGTGAAATGGATTGAATTTGGGCATGTATTGGAACCGGCCATTAAAGGATGATTATGTGCAAATTTTTGCAAGTGAGGGCATTTTGGTCTTTTTGCTTGCAAAGGGTATTTTGAAAATTTTTAAAAATTCCAAGGGTAAAATGGTAAATTTGCATGTAAGGGACACAAATGGGATTTTTAAAATGTTTGAGGGCATTTTGGTATTTTAAATGTAAAGGATATAATTGGAATTGCGAAAAAAAATCAAGGGCATTTTGGTCATTTGACATGTAGGGACGTAGATAGAATTTTTGAAATTGTTGAGGATATTTTCATCATTTTCCACAAGAGGGATAGAGTTGAAAATATTTGAAATTTGAGGGATATTGAGGTCTTTTCTAATTTTCAAATTATTTTAATACATATATATATATTAAATTACTATTTATTATTTACTATCTATATAAGTATTTTCAATTACTATTATTTACATTTGCATAAATGTAATTAATTACACATGTGTTTGTGTAATAATAAATATAGATATATTTTATAAAATACATATATTTTATGTATGTATTTATTAAATATACTTAAGTGTATTTTATAGAAGTTTATGTATAAAAATAATACTTTACATATTAAATGGAGTATTAAGTTAAAATATATGTATTTGTGAGTATTTTATACATGAGGGTATGTATATATATATATATATATAATTATGTGTATGTATAAATTGTATTCGTATGCATGTATATGTGTATAAAATACATGTGTACATATATGGGTGTGTATATCGTGTTTGTGTATATATACATGTATGTGAGTATGTATTTATATTTGTGTATTTTTATATATGTATTTATGTGTATGTGTATATGTGATTATGTATGTATGTAAATTATATTTATTTATGTATATGTATATATAAAATGTGTATATATATATGGGTGTGTATATATGTGTTTATATATATGGATATATGTACATGAAGGTGTATTTATGTGTGTATATTTTCTTATATGTATTTATTTATGTATGTGTTTATAGTGGTGTTTATAAATGTGTATATGATTAGAAATATTTATTTATGTTGTTTTACCAAGGGTATAATGGTAATTAACCACATACCTATTGAGGGGTATTTTGGTAATTTTTTATTTACTTAGAGGGTATTTTGGTAATTCCCGAGGTGGTCAATGACATTTCGGTAATTATATCAATGTGTTTAGGCGATTTGAAATCGTCGATTTGAGCAGGAGCATTTTGGTAATTATGGCTGTTAGAATATGACGGTTGGTAATTATAGTTTTACTGTGTTGTCTAGTTTTGCTTGTGTATTATGGTATAGACATTCATTTGCATAGAGCAATTCTGGTGGTTTATTATTTTATGTGAAATGAAATATCTTTCCCTAGGGGTTTGTGTTTTCAAAATGGTTTGTATGACTAGGTACATGGTTTCAGACCTTAGTTTATAATCGTTCTGTGAATCACTGACCACATGTAGCGGTGTGTCGCCCGGAACAGTGGTTCATCCGCATACCATAGAGGTGTGGTGTTTTGTGCACGAAACGCAGAAAGAGAGTGGACTGTTCGATTTTAAATAAATAGGGAAAAATGATGAATTTAGGTGTACAATGTTACATTTCACGATATGGCATTTGCATTTGCATATGGTTGCCTACTAAGTGTTTTTCACTCACAGTTGTCTATCCTGTGTGACAGGTAAGTCCAAAGCCAAACAGTAGGGATTGGCGGGGTGCGGACTGGAGAGCGCAGCAAAGTAATATGTTCTTCCGCTTTTGATTTGGTATTTTGAAGGCAAAGATATTATGTATTTTTAAATACTATATTTTCCTTTAAAGTGTGGATATATAAACTTTATTTTATTTTAAGGTATTACTGTTTTTGGTATGGTTTGAGAAACGGTTTCAAAGAGTAAAGGAAAATCTATGATTTTATTGTGGCTTTGTTCAAAAAGTTTTAATCAAATCAAATTTTTTTAAAAAAATAATAATAATAATCACACCTTATTCGGGAACCTAAGCTTCAATGAGGGGTGTTACAGTTTTATTGATATTGAATGTCAAAAGGTTGGTTGCATAAGCCATGGATTGTACAAGCGATTTCATATTTTAATCAAAATTCACCATTGTACCAAGCACCAAGGTCTTGTAGTTATTATTATTAAAATTATATTTTTCGCCAAATAAGAAATCATGTTACACTGAATTCCACTGAATAATCGATTACCATGTTAAAAATCTGTGGATAATCAAGCCACGACTATAAACATAAAATGAAATTTAAAAAGAAAAAAAGAAGAAAAGATTGAACCAGATAGTAAGAAGTAAAAATAGAGTAAATTATGTTTTAGTCTCCTATCTGTTATTATATATATATATATATTATTGCTTACCTATTTCAGACAAAAATAAAAAATAAAAACTACAAAATTATAGTAATTAAAAAAAAAGTAATACTTTTATTATGTTGGTTATACATCTATTATCAGCTCTATAAAATTGATCTTTGCATTAATCTTACAAGACACATACTCAAATTCTTAAAATATAAAAATCAATTTATGATTTTCATTTTACAAAACAATTTTGTAAAACATCATATCATAATTTTTCCGAAGATATTAGCAAGATTGATGTGATGTTACTTAATTAAAATTTTCTTTTTATTATCAAATAAAAGCAAGGGCTTTTAGGATTGAACTCCCTGAGATTTAGGCTTAGATTATACAACTTTGATAAATTTATAAAAAATCATTACAATTAGCATACAACAGTTAAAAGTTTCTTATTTTCGTTCAAAAGAAAGTTAAAATTTTCTTATGTCATAGGAAAATAAATTTTTTGCCCTCAAATTTTACTAAATATTTATATAAAAATTTAAAATCGAGTAAAATAGTACATTAAAAAGTTTGAAAAATTGTAAAATAAAAAATAAAAAGATAATATGGCAAGTAAAAAATAAATGAGTCATTCTCCCCCCCAAACCCCCCTTGCCCCTCTTTCTCCGTATATTGGCATGCTTGAAAAGCTGTAATGAAGCTCAAGTTTGGAGAGAATCAAGCCTAATCGTTTAGGATTCGTTGCAATATATGTTTGGGTTATGTATCAAGTTTCATCTTCTTTTTTTTCTTTTTTTGGTCGAAAATGTATCAAGTTTCATCATCAGCATGAAGATGCTCTTTCCCCACTATTTAAAGAATGGGTTTATTCATAATTTTTCTCATTTCAAGTAGCTAATTTTTTTAAGAGATGTGTTAAATATTTAAACCAAACTTTTTTTCTATTAGGAAAATGTGTTTGGTACATTAAAAAGAGATGGTAATCACTGAAGGGATAGTATTAAAGCTTCTCGGAAACTTCAATAAAAATCAGAAAGATGAACAAGCTTGTCTGATTGATATTAAGAGATCATCTGGAAGACCTTCCCAATTTGATGATAACGAGTTTGAAGAAGATTTTGCCATTGAAGAACTTCAAACTAAACACAAAGATTTATGTGACGAAGGCTTCACCTTTTGCGTACCGTGGAAAAACCAATACCAAAGATGTTGATTATTTTCTATCGAAAGCCAAAGATGTTGATTGATTTGTAAGTTTTTCAATTGTATTTTATTTGATTAATTAAATTAATTTACCTTCTTACCTTCTTAATTAGATCAAATTCAATTAATTGGCGAGTAAGCTCTAGAACTTAATACAAGTATGGACAAACTTAAAACAAAAAGTAAAATAAAATAAAATTACAATTATTCGCCACCTAATTAATTGTAAACTGGTAGGGAGTATATATATAATAGTTGTGTGTAGTTTACTCGCCGCGTGATGACAAATCTTGTTACTTGGTAGCGAGTAAATTTTTAAAGAGCCCATAAAACTTAGAACTTACCCATTATCTTGTGACGAGTCTCGCTACTTGATAGTAGTACAAGTAAGAAGCATATCTTTTGGCAAATATCACCATTAGATGGCAAGTAAACCCCGTTAAATATGCTTCTTACTTGTCACTAGACAGGGAAACTTGCCATCAAGCAGCGGGTAAATAAGAGAGACCCTTGTTCATGGGCGTACTCACCAGTAGAGTAAGCCTCCATTCACTACAAAAAATAATTTCGTTTAGTTACAAAAAGCCTTCCTACAATTTTAAATTCGTGACTAAAGGATATAATTTGGTTATAAATTTTTTTCCGTAACTAAGCTTTCAAAAAATTGTTATAATTAATTTACATATATATCATAGCTATGTTTCATAATAAATACTAAAAAAATGATGACGCCACTATAAAAAAAATTTAATTTAATCACGAAAATCAATACTATAATTTTTAAACTCGCAACTAAAGCATATTTTTTAATAATGAAATTTAATTTGATAACTGAATTTCAAATTAGCTACAACATATTATAATATAATTTTATAACTTTCTAATTGACATAAATTAAATTTATTTTTAATTTTACACAGCTCCAAAAATAAATTTTTTAAAAAAAACATTCAAATATTTTTAGAGCCAAATTTCTTTTTAAAACTTTAAGGATGTGGCATAGTTTTCATCACATGTTACAAAAATATTTTATTACTAATTGAAATAAGGGTAAAATTGTAATTTGATCAAATATTTTTCCCCTTCAATTATTCCAGAACCTTCAATCGTTCTTCCCCCTTTTTTCTTTCCCTTTCACTCTTCCAATCACCCACCTCCTCCCATCTCTCCTTGCAGCTGCACCATCACACGCCACCAACGGTCGTCGCCACCGCCGGCGACCTAGGCTGGCCACCCACGCACGTTTCCAGCGGCCATCACAGCCTCTCCGGCGCAGGCAGCTGCTTGTATCCGGTGCCTCCACACCCAGATCCGAAGACACCAAACCTGATTCTTCATCGTCCTCTGTTGTCGTGGCCATTTGTGAATAAGGGATTTTTCATCTTAAATTTCAGTCTTTTATACTTAAATTTTTAGGATTTGGTTTTTAAAAATTTTTGGGGGTTTTGATCTTGAATTTGTATGGGATAGACTGTAAAGACCGACTTACTCGTCTTTGCTCATTGTTCTTCGCGTCTATAGTGAAAAGTCCCGATCTGCGTCTCTGTCATCCCTCTTTATCACAGTGATGAAAGGTACCTATATATATAGGTCTGTGTGTGTACGTATATGTTTTAGAGTGTGTCTAATGATTTTGATAAATGTTCACGTCGTTTTGTAATTCTTTTTAAAATATGGCCAGTGATAATTTGAGGAGCTGATACGGCGGGAGAAGGTTGTGGAATTTGGGGGGAATTGGAGCCCTAATTTTGGCGGCTTTGAGTGGCGGGTGTGGTTGGAGATATGTTAAGGGACAGGGGAAGCATGTCGTGCCTCAGTAGAGAGCTGGTTTTTGTGCTACTTAAGTTCTTGGACAAAGAGAAATTCACTGAGACTGTTCATAAGTGAGCACCTCCCATTCTTTGTCACTCTCTATTTGTTTTTATAATTCATATCTTGGGTTCATTCGCTTTGCATGGTTGCTGGGAATGGAATCTTTAAAGGAAATTGTTGTTTTGTATGTGAAATGCAGTCCTGGCCTGTTGTGGGGTGGATAAATCACCAGTACGTGCCACTTCAATTCCTTGTCCATTTTCCACAGCTTAATTGCATTTGGCAGGTTTAATCTTTATGTCCTTTGCTCTGTTACTAGTATTTTTACTGCACGTGTAGTAGTTGTCTGCTAAATGATTTGGAAAAAAAAAAATTGTATTTGAGAATACTGTGAATCACAACAATCATATCATTTTAGGAGCTGTAAATGCTAAATAGCTACACAAAAAATCAATAATATAGGTTTTGGTTTTAAGTTCTGTGATTGTTTTCTATGGATCTAAATGCTATAATGTCTTCAAGGTAACGATGGTATACCAACAAAAGGGTTTCTTTAATAATTCAAAGTAATTGGTTTTATATGTGAATTTTGTATTGCTAAGAGAATTCCAAAAATTCATATCTGGAAGAGATTATGGTTTGGTGGGTCATGCTTGCCGTTTTTGTTTATGTGATGTTTATAATAATTTAATTTATTTTGCTGAGTGCTTGCAATTATTAATCACATTGTAAGTAATGTTTGGACTCAAGAAAAATAGTAAGAATTATAAACTTGGGAACAAACTAGCCAAGTAATATTCAATACTTGCATTCCCGTAGATTGTTAATAAAAAAATTAACTATAAAAACAATTAAATTAAATTAAATTAAATTAAATCCCCCACTGCCTAATCTTGTTTGTCTGTTATATATGTAGTTTCAATATTATAAAGTTGATAATGTTGATTTGTCATAATAACATTAATAATTGCATGAAATTCTTGTGTCCTGTTGCAATAATAAGAAATGATAAACATGGGTTGCTATGTTCCCAAATAGACATGTCTATGTCCACGCATTAATCTTAGGGTAACTTATATAGGGTTTGCTGGGGTCACCTTAGTCTTTCCCTCTTGTCTCTCTATTTGGATTTTTCTCATTCACTAATTGCCCTCCCCTATCTATATACATTTCTCATGATGATTGTTTTGTTGGTAAATGTTATTGACTATTTACTTATTTGTTTGATATTGAATTTTTTCCGGAATTTCTATTTTTATTTTAAGTTAAAATTTAGTCATCTTGATAATTAATATTGTTCTCACGTCAACCAATGATTTGGTGGTATTTGGAGGAGGTCATGCAGCCACAATTACTCTTAGTGCCGCAAAACAGGGTTTGCTAAAGGCAAAAGCCATAGCTGCTATTGCACCCACTTGGCTGGTCCTCTTCCTATTGTCTTTGGTCGAGAATCTAGCATGGCAACAAGGTATGCAGACCATACATGCCTTCGTTGTAACTAGAAAAGTTTCTAAGTAGTTTGAATTATTTATGTGTGTCTCCATTAGTAGGAAACCCCTTTCAGTGTTTTTGAATTTGGGCAGAACAAATCTAGCATTGTTCTATGAACGAGATGATCATACCAATATTTTAACCAATATCAGGTTATGATCATTGTGTGGAATTTTCCTGATCAAGTGGCTTACACTGATTTTGTTGCTGCTGGTTCACTTGCTGCAGCAAGAGAGAAAGGACTTGTAAGTTTGTGGTCTTACTATTGACTTTTATTTCTTTACTAGATGGTTTGCTAGCAGCACCACAGATGCTGCCCAAGATTTACTCTGGCTTATGAAATTCTTTAACTTATTGCCTTTGTTCATTTTCATACAAGGACCTAAATTCTTTTGAAATATATAATGATGGATTGTAATAATACTCTTGAGATGACAAAATTTTATTTCTTACAGCACACATGATATATAAAGGATTCTTCTCTTTCAAATTGCAGGTATCTATGGTGGCATAAAAAGCATTATCATTGGAAGTTTATGTAAACTTTGGATTTGGGGATGAAAATATGACATTGAAGTGTAATTTCGAATATAGTGTTGGGTTATTTTAGGATTTAGGAATATTATTTTAGTACTTTATTACTCTTATATTGTGCTTTTATATTGTAATAATATTTATGTATAAAACAAATTATGTTTTGATTATTAATAAAGTAATTTCATTAAGTTTAATATTTATGATTTTAGGAGATATGAATTATAATGGTAGAAGTATATCATGCAGGTACGAATACTACAAAAAATGAATGTGTAGCTATGAATGTAGCTATGAACTTTTTGTGACAAAAAATTAAATCAGTAAGAAAACTACAAGCTGTAGCTATTTGGCATATATTTATATTTTGTATTAGTTTTTAAAGTAACAAAAGTAATTCGTAGCTTATTATGGAAAGTGATAAAATCTTAGTTTGTAATTATAGCCTAGTAACGATATCAATCTTTGTAGCTAGACTTTAGCAATGAAATGTGATTTCGTAGCCAATATTTAGCTACGAAATTTGTCCAAATGATGGGTTAAATATAGACCATGATGGTTAAATGTGAATCTAATTAGTTACGAATTGAGTTTAGCTATGAAAATATATCATCACAAAAAATATTATATTTAATCACAAAAATTGATTTTAGTAACTTAAAGACTATTCTACCAGGGCCTTTAGCAACAGTTAAGTTATGAAATATTTTTGTTGCTGTACAGTATTCTGACATGATTTTGTGTAACTTATTGATCTTTTAGGTACAATTATAGGTTAGTACCTAATTGAAATTTTTTTTGTAATGGCTGTGACAATTTACACTCATAGTAGTGAGATAGTGAGATATAATAGCGAGCAACTTGTCAATGCAAATTTCCAGATAAATTTTCATATAGCAGTGCAAAAATTAATCACAATTTTCTCTTAGACCTACACATAACCATAAACTAAAACTACTAAAAATCAAAATTTTACAAAAATAAAAAAAAAATAAAAACAATTAAGTTCTTACCTTTTGGGGTTTTGAGGTTGAGGGAACATCAATGTATGAAATTTCCACGAGGTGCTCATCAATGGCTGGAATTTGAAGTGGAGGTGACACAAAACTCTCTTATTGCAAAGAGAAGATGGTTTTTTCTTCTCTTGAATATATAATGTTATACTCTCAATTTTTTAATACTTTTTTTGTGTTGGTTTTCTTCTTGTTGCAAGTGTCTTCTTCTTGGAAGTCATTTAGAGTATCGGTGACATTGATAATAGAGAAGGAAGAAGATTAAAAAGAGGTTGCAAGAAGCCAATGAGATAACGGTAGTATCATGATAACTCCCACAGGAGTAAATTTCTTTAAAAAATTAATATTTGTACAACCTAGATTTAAAACTAATATAGTGCCTTACGAAAAGAAAACAATTAATAATGTAGAAAGAGAAAGGACTAGAAATTGAATCTTTTAAAGAATTAGAAATTCAAATTCTTGATAAAGAAATAGAAAAAGAATATGAGTTGTTAGAAGTTAATACGTATCCAAATACTATAGAAAAATCAATAGAATGTAGTGAATGTGAAAATTGACCCTTAGATATAAAAAGGAAAATAGAAGAACTAGAAAAGTTAGAAATTATAGGAAATAATCCAATAAAGCAAACGAATGAAGAATATAAGATAGAAATTATTAATCCAGACATTATAATAAAAATACAAGACTTAGCCTATAGCCTAGAAGATAGAAAGGAATATAAAATGCATATTGAAGAACTATTAAAATTAAAAATAATTAGGACAAGTATTAGTAGACATAGAAGCCCGATATTTATAGTAAATAATCATAGTGAAGAAAAAAGGGGAAAAAGTAGGATGGTAATAAATTATAAAAGACTAAACGATAATACTCTAGACAATAGTTATAAAATACACAATAAAGAAGAATTAATAAATTGTAGACGAAAGGCTTGTTATTTTTCTAAATTTGATTGTAAAAGTGGATTTTGGCAAATAAAGTTACATCAAAAATCTATTCCATGGACAACCTTTACTTATTCAGAAGGATATTTTGAATGGTTAGTAATGCCTTTTGGATTAAAAAATACACTTAAGATATTTCAGGTTAGAATGGATAAAGTATTTAAACAATATTCAAATTTTTGTATAGTATATATTGATGATAGATTAGTATACAACTATAATATATTTATGCACATTACACACTTACAAAAGATCCTAGATTGTTTTAAAAAATATAATATAGTAATCTCTAAAAAGAAAATAGAATTATTAAAACAAAAAATAAAATTCTTAGGATTAACAATAGACAAAGGAAAAATAATATTACAATCCCATATAGTAACAAAAATATTAACCTTTCCGGATAAGATAGAAAAAACTAAAGAACTTTAAAAATTTTTAGGATTATTAAACTATAGTAGAAAATTTATACCTAATCTAAGTACATTAGTAAGACCATTATCTAATAAATTGAGTAAAAATGGACAAAAATATTTTAATACTGAAGATATAAAATTAATACAAAAAATTAAAGAAATAGTTAGGAAAATAGAACCTTTAAGTTTACCTATAGATTCCTACTATAAAATAATACAAACTGATGCTAATAGCCTAGGATGGGCAGGAATACTATTACAAAAACCAGAAAAAAAAAGTCAAAAGAATAAAGAAGAAATAACTATGTATTCTAGTGGAAAATTTAATAAAACTGAAAGTAGAAAATCGAGCACAGAATTAGCAATAATAAATTCGTTAAATTCTTTTCATTTATATATTCAAAATAATGAATTTACTATTAGAACAGATTGTAAGAATATAATAGAACTCTATAAAAAAGTACAAAAGAAGAACTTTGAAAAAAGAAATTCATTTATTAGTAAAAAGTGGATTTACTTTTTAGAAGTAATAAGTGGAAGAGGATACAAAGCAAAATTTGAACATATAATAGGGAAGGATAATACTTTAGCTTATATTCTTTCAAGACTAATATTTGAATAATATTTTGCAGAATGGAGAAATACATTCCCTACGGACTTATTTATCTTAGACCTTACCCTTCTAGAACAAATTTGATATTCAGAAGTAAGAATAATGTTGGAATTGAACAATAATGTTTATTAGACAACCTATGGAACAGTAGAAATCCTTATGATAAGGTCAGAAATTTAAATGTTTTATCTTTTTATTTTAGTCAGATAAATCAACAGCTAGGTAGGTTAGCATCCTCATCCTCATCTATTAATCTCTGTGACTATTGTAAAGTAATGTCTAGAATAATAAAAAAGTTAAATGAGCAGAAACAAATACTAGAAGACAAAGTCTATGCTTTAGAAAAAGAAAAAGAAAAAGATAAGAATAGGAATAAAGAAAAGTCACTAACCCATTTTCCCTTATTATCACTACCTAACGAAATAAAGTTAAAAATTAGACAGATGGCTTGTGATTCGTCAGAGAAAAAGCAAAAATTTATTATGAATTTTCTAAGAGACTTAGCAATAGCTCATTACAATCATCCAGGATTATCTTTCATATGGGAAACCTTTCATTCACTAGATATTAATTGCCAAGAAAAATATAAAACGTGTCAACAGGTCCCATTAGAAAGAAATGGATGTCAGTGTCAATTATTGTATAGCATAGTTAGATGTTGTATTAGTCTAAACATTTATAGACCTTTAGAAATTATATTTGAAAAAAAAAAAAGAATTGACAGCACCTTTGCTTTTAGACTATGGACTACTCTATCAGATAATAATAACAGACCTAGATCAGATAGATATCTTTGGAAGAAAGCTAGCCACTTGTATATTAAATACTTTTATAAAAGAAAGAACAAAAATAGTAGAAGCCCATATAATCAGCAAAGCTCCAGAATGGGATCTGTCAAGAATCATTCCAGCTCAACACGCAATCTATATTAAAGCACATAAAGACAAACCGACACTCTATTATGAGCAAATATGGAATTGTGAAAAGTTTTCACTAGATGCCCAAATCACTCATTGGAGAAGCAGAATTATTGGAAAGGAATTTGATAGAGACTGTTACAAAAAAATTAAATACAATTTGGTAGTCGAAGATTTCCACCAAAAAGTCTATTCTAAGCAAAGTCTCACTGAAATACCTTTTCTGTCATGGACAAAACATATCGAGTTGGCAGATAAATATCAAATAGAGTATGTACAAGAACTAGAGCAAGAAGAGGAGCCTTTCTATGCTCAAGAAATGAACAATCAATGGTGGGCAAATCTAGATGATGAAGAGCTGCACAACATCGAGAACATGATGGAGCCCTAAGGTCCTTTCAATCACTACTTTATCTAAAGTAAAGTACTTTACTTTAAATAAAGAAAAGCTGAGGACCACCTTATCACTTTGTCATGATCGACTGCAATTCACGGGTTCATTGTGACCATCTAGTACACACAAAAGACAAAAATGATTACTGTACATATCTGCTTTTGAGAAGTATAAATAAGCATGGCTAAAACGGTGCAAAGATACCATGCTCTGAGAATCCTTCTTTCACTCTTAGCCTCCTTCATACCTCACTTCTCACTCCTTTACTCTCTACTTTCATCACGATCAGTCCCCTGTAATTACCAATCTGATCAGGCAAGTAACTATATTTCAGTGTGAATTTCAGTATATGTAATATTTATGTAATGTTCATATGTGTTTATAAATACTACTACTAAGCTTTTAATTTACTAGTTTGATTTTTTGATTTACTCTATTAAGTTATTTTAGTATATCGGATAAAGTACATCGGACCATTACAGGCTGAGCTATTCTGCTCTTGTCCGATTTAAGTACTCCACATACTGAAAATATATTAATAAAACAAAAGGGATCATTGGTATTAAAATAGTGCGAGAAAATATAATAAGAACTAAGTAAGCATAGGAATAATGGCATAAACTCTTTTTACACTTTATTCCGTTGGTCCATTATGCCTGCATCTGCATTGAGTTTAGGGCTTTAGGACGTGAGTCAGGAGTTAAGTGTGTTTACGTTTTTTATGCTATTATTTTATATATGTTGAAAGGCCTATGTTTTTGCGCATCTATTTAATTAGTATCAGAGCTTCCTTTTGTTTAAACTTTTAATTTTATCTCTGTTAGTTATCTTATTTATTTTAATCTTTAATTAGTTTATGAGTTTTATTAAATTAGCTTATTTAGATTTAGAAATAGCACAACATAAAAAACTTAAAGTAAACTTATCAGAAAAATTTAAAATATATTGTAACGTAGATTATTTAGAAAATCAATATAAACATATTCCTCATACCAGTGATAGTCAGAAAAATTTTATAGTAGATCTTATAATAAACTTAGGACAGAATTTAGAAGAACACTTAACCATAATAATCGATAAAATAGAAAATAGTAGCATAAGCACATTAATAAAAAACTTAGACTATATTAGAGAACTAATTTTTAATTTTAATAATCAAATTTTAAAATTCCCTAATAAGAAAGAAATATTAGAATTAATAAACTTAATAAATATAAAAACACCTAAGCCAGTAGAACTAGAAATAAAAAAATTAATAGAAGAGTTAAATAAAGAAGTAGAGAAGATTAAACAAACACAAAATAAATTACAGCAGCAGATATCGCATATAAATAAATTAGTAAGTGAATAAAAATATATACCTTTGGACGGATTTACATCAATAGCATTATGTTCCTGTACCTTAGAAACTTTTGAAAAATATATAAATCAAGAAAATAATATTGGACGACTAGCAATATTAGGTCATATATTAGCAGACAATAGTCCTAATTCTCAAGAAATTTGGAATAGATATTTATTAGTAGTAAATTTATTAGATAATTCTGAGAAAAGTGCAAAATTAACAATAATAGCAAAGAGAATACAATATCTGATAGACAATATGCAAAGAAATTTAGATATTGGTAACACTAGTAATGAACGACAATAATCTAATAGAATTAGAGGAACTTCAAAAGGAGACAGGAATATAATCAATAGGAATAAGTACAAAAACATTTATTTTAGATAGTAATAATATTTCACAAGCTCAATCAAATACAATTATAAAATTATTATTAAAAATATTAAATAGAATCGATTTTCTAGAAAAATCTATTAGAGATTTACGAATAGTATTAAATACAGAAAAATATAAAACAGAAATAAATCTAGAACACCTATAAGAAAAGTTAATAAATCTAAACAAAAATCTAGAAATAATATCAACTTCGAAAAACAAGCAAAGTACTAAGGAAATATTAGGACCAAAAGTTATATTTAAATAATGGAATTAGCAAGAAAATCTAATATAGATATAACAATGATAGAAAAATTAAAAAGATCTTTAAATTTTTCAAATAAAGAAAAAGAAATAATAGAACGAACAGAAGATTTAATTGACGAAGAAGAGGCAAACAAATTATTAGAAAAGAGATTTAATCAAATTAAAAAGAAAAACCTTTATAATGAAGGAATATTAGATAAACTAAAAAGCAGTATATATATCTACACAGATGAAACAAAATTAGCAGCAGTAAATAATAGACAAGAAACAAATTTAATAAGTAAAATAGGCAAAGACGAATTAAGAAAATTAAAATACACAGATATCCATATGGGAATAATAGTAATAGGAATATTGGATCAAATGAGAGAAGGCTTAAACGTAAAAGCCCATTTATATTTATATAATAGTAGGTTTTATGACCATGAACAAGCACAAATAGCTACAGCAGAAATAGATTTAGAAAACAAAGTAGCAGTAGTCGGATGTATCCCAAATATAGATATAGATATAGAAGAATTTTCTAAACATATAAAATTAAGTGTCTAGACAAAAGGATTTAAAATGAATGCAGAATATAAAAATATCAGAATAAAAATTTTCTTTTTAGGAAAATTATATAATAAATACCATAAAAAATTTAGATTTGAAATAGAAAATATAGTAGAATGTTTTAAAAGTAAGTACGTAGAAATGATAACCCTTACTAAATTAACTAGTAGTGAACTAAAAGGATTACAATGGAAACTATCAGATTTAAATAGCAATAAAATGATAGAAGTACCAACAAATAGTAAAATATATATAGATAGTAAAAATCAAGCTTATCAATCATTTAGCAATTATAATAAAAATAGGAATGCCTGATGAAGATGATAACGAGGAGATAAGAGAAGATATAGAATTAAATATGACATTAATAGAATTAAAAGTAGATAAACAGAAAACATTATAAACTAATAGAGAAAAAATCATAGAAATGGTATTTGAAGATCCAAAAAAATATTTAAACATATAAACTTTTAATAATTTTTGTAATAATATAGAAATAACAGATGAAGATATAGATTTGATACTTATAGAAAAATTAAATTTTGAAGAATTAGAACAAATCGAAATATGTTATGAAGAATATGAAGTTCTAGTAAATGAAGAAGATAAATCTAGTAGTAGTGGAACAGCTCAAGAAACTAGTAAGATATGAGAAATAATAAATGAAAAAACAGAAATAGAAAAATATTTAGAAAAATAAGGAATCCCAGAAAGTAAAATAATATATAAAGAAGCAGAAAAAATCTATAGAGCTAAAACAAAATTAGAAAATTTGGAAAAATTACCCGAAATAAAAGATTCATTAGTTTTAAAATTACAAGATCATAGACCTAGAGACTGAAAAAAGATAGTACATGAATGGGAAGGAAATTTACTTAGACATTTAATAGAAGCATTATAAACAATTATAGACCCCAATTATAAGCTAATATATCTAGAAAGTACTTTAGGATATAATAAAAAACAAATATATTTAGGTTGGAGAGATTGGATGAAAAGAAACATGTTAGAAGAACTAAATAATTTCGACACGAATATTACAGTTATAAGTTTCACAGATTTAATTAGTAAATTAATATTAGGAGTAGGAATGGACGAAAAAGATGATGTTATAAAACAAATCAGGGCAATTAGAAATTTAGAACAATTAAAAATTTGTGATTTAAGATATTTTGATAAATATGCTAATTTATTCTATAAATATTAAAGTCAAATAGGAAGACTATTAGATCAAGATTTATTAATGAAATTCGTAGATAAATTACTAGGAAACTTAGGGGAAAAGCTTCATGATGAACTAATGAATTGGTTTAAAAGTAAAGTAATATAAGGATTTAATTATCATGCTACCCTGTTACTAGTAATAGAATTTGTAAGAGAAAGAATACAAGAATATTGTGAAGAAGAGAAACTTAAAAAACAAGTTAAGTAACAGTTTGAAAATATGTGTACTTATATGTATGAAGTCCCTACTTTAGGATGTGATACAAAACATAAAAAATTTGGAGGTAAAAAATTTAGAAAAAATAAACCCTTTAGAACAAAACCTTTTAAAAGATTTTATAAATATTCTCCTAATAAAAAGAAACTTCATAAGTCTTATAATAAAGGAAAAAGAATCTTTAAAAAGAAAAAACAATGTTAATACTTTTTATAAGGAAAAGAAGGTCATATTAAACCTGGATGTCCCAAAAGAAAAAGAGTTAATTTAATTGAAACCTTTAACATAGAAAACTATTTAGAAGAAATGGAAGAAATATTAAATATAGATGAATTATCTGAAAATGATAGTATATATAGTTATACAGATTCTGATTCTGAAGAAAGCACAGATTCAGAAATAGAAATAAATATGATAGAAGAATATAGATCCTTTTTTGGAAAAAATTGTAATTATTGTAAAAGAAAATTTGAATTAGGATATAAAATGGATGAATTCTTTTGTTGTAAGATATGTTATAAGAATTTAGAAATAGAAAATAGGGAAGAAACATAAATTAATAAAGCAGGTAGTGAATTAATAAGTATAGACATAGATATAATATATAAAAAGGAGACTATACATACTAAAGCCATGATAGATACATGAGCTAATAAATGTGTCATACATGATAGTTTAGTACCAACAGAATATAGAAATAAATTAAAACAACCTATAAATATTAGACAATTTGACGGGACGTGTATACAAATAGTAGAATGTATAAATAATATACCAATAAGAATAAATATAGAATTATATAATCTAGCTCAAACATTTATATCTAATAGAACTAGTGGACATAAATTTATCCTAGGACTAAACTTTATATTAGGAAATAACGGTAGTATCATGATAACTCCCACAGGAGTAAATTTTTTTAAAAAATTAATATTTGTACAACCTAGATTTGAAGCTAACATAGTACCTTACGAAAAAAAAAATTATTAATAATATAGAAAGAGAAAGGACTAGGGACAAGGTGGGTCATGGGTAGAAGAGAGAAAAATAATAAAGTTTGAAATGAGAAAATTTTAGATAAAAGAGGATAATTTTAACATAATTATGAATGAGTGGTTACTTACAAATTACCATGTCATTTAAGGTAATTACCCATTTTTTGTACAAGGCATAGCTTGAGTGATCATTAAGGGTAAGTCACTGCATTTGTCATCCAATCTTATTTTTATTGCAACATGTCCTCGTGTATGTATTAGGGCATCTCCAATAGAGTATTAAAAGTGGATGACATGCTAAAAATTTAGCAATTTGACATTACCAAACACTTTTGACACACTAACAGAAATGCAAAAATTATGTCAAACTTTTTACAGTGCTATATTTGGTGCCAAATTTGATACAAAAAATGGCATTGCCATTCCCAATAGTTTTTGCGAATTAAATAGCAGTTAAATAATAAATTAACGTATTAATTTATACCTGTAAATAAAAGTCTATTAACTAAAAATTTAACTATCTCTTTTTACTCCAAATAATTTCAAGTATATTTTCAACAAAAAAATAATAATTCCAAGTTTAAATTAATTAAGTGGTTTAGCAACAATATATATATATATATATATATATATATATATATATATATATATATGTTATATCAACTACAAAGTGCAGTTAAACAAAAATTCACATGAAATAAAAAAATATATATATTAAACAATAACTTATATCTCCTTTTCTATTAGTAATTCCAAATATATACTCAAGCAAAAGTACTCTTTAAATACTTTTCATACATGGAATTTAAAGCCCAATGCTGAAAAAAAAAAAACTATTAGATAATATTTTAAATATCTTCTTAATTTTTCCAAGTCCTACAATGTAGGTGCAAGGTTAAAATTTTCTCATTTTTCACATGTATTTTAAATATCTTCTTAATTTTTGAATATTTATGAAAATAAACGAAAATGTTAGTGAAAAAAATACGTAAAACATATGGTGGATCAATATATCCATAAATATATTGAAAATATTTTTCTTTTTTTAAAACATACATAGATTTTATAGACTTCTCATCACTTTTATCTTAAAACATAGATTTTAATAAATTTTTATATGATTTTTATCTTAAATTCTTGAAAACAAATCATTAAAAATCTTTCCTCCACTCTTAAGATTTTGATAACTTTTTTCAAAACTTATAAAAATCCATTAATTCTATTAAAATCAATTACTTATAAAATGATCTACAAAAGTTTATAAAAGTCAAAATTAAACAATTAACTTATAAAACTTTCAAATTTCAATATGTTAGGGAAAATTTGTACATATCGGCTAATAAGTTAAAAAAAAAAAAAAGAGCTAAAAGATGGCTTAAACATTAAAAAATAAAAATTATAAAAAAGAAGGAGAAAAAAAAAAGAGCCTAAGCAATTAAGAAAGTGAATCGATCCAATTAGTTAAATTAGATCTAATTAACAAAGCAAAATAATTTAATAAATCAAATGAAATTCAATCAAAAAAGTTATAAATCAATCAAGATCATTGATTTTATAATCGACCACATGTCAGTGGATTATAAAAACCTAGGTAGCACTGAGGATGCTAATCAAATTAGGGTTTTGCTAATCCTAATAGAAGTCTTCTCAGTGACGTAATATAAATAGTCATAAACCCTGAAATGTCACGGTACATAAAAAGTGAGGCCTTTGTCATATAAATGTTTGCGTTTAACTTCAAGTTCTTCCATGGCGAAATCTTCGGATTTGTCATCGTCTAATTGGGCATGTCTTCCCAATGATTTAATAAGTTCAATCATAAAGAAGCTTGTTTGTCTTTCTGATTTTATCCGGTTTAGCGTCGGCTGCAAGTCATGGAATTCCGTGGCTTGGAGTCATCGCATGCAAAAACATAATCAGCTAAGCAATCACCAACTTCCTTGGCAATTTTCGAGCAATTAGGATGAAAAAGTTGCAAGTTTATGCAATTGTTTACCGAATACAAACCCTACAGGTTGGTTGGTTTTTATGGAGAAGAAGATGGAGTATACAGTTGAGTTAGTTCTTTTAAATCCGCTTTCCGGCACCATCATTCATTTTCCACGGTTGGCACGACAATGGTTTAATCGTCCCAGATCTGTTTTGTACCCAGATGCATATGGGAATGTTATATTGTCAAGAGACCCTTCTCTGGGATCTTTTGAGGTCCTCGTCTTCGGTGTATATGTAGCATATGCTGCGCAACTGAAATTTGGTGATGAATTTTGGACCTTATGGAAATCATTAGAGAATTTTCGTTGTCCTCAAAGCTTAGTCTTTTATAAAGATCGAATATTTGGTGCCGGCAAATATGGTGCAATGTGTTTGGATTTCACCGCTGGTGTCAACGGTTCCAGGCGCATCGAGCTTCGGAAAATTATACCGAAGCAAGACGTATTTATTGGACTTTGTTTTCTTTCGGAAACCACCTTCGGAGAGCTTCTAGTAGTGTACAGACACTTCTGCCGTGAGAAATATGAGGTTTCCAAGTTGATAGAGTCCGATGGACAAGCACCGTGTCTGGTTCCAGTTGACAACTTAGATGGCCATTCAATATTTTTGTCAAAGCAGAAACATTCTATTTGTGTTTCGAATTATGTCGGATATTGTAGGCCAAATTCAATCTACTATCAATGGCAAAATTCTTATGAGAGATGGAAGAATTCAACTTGGAAGATCGGAGTTGTTAGAAGCATCCAATTCCGCATTTCTTGAAACGTTTTGGGTAGTGCCTTCAATGAAATTGTGACCTTCATGGTTTTAATTACTTTTTGTTTCCCAACTTGTTATGGTGTTTGATTGATTTACTTACTAGTTTTTTAGGTCTCATTGTTTTGCCAACCAACAAAGTAACACCACATCCACCATCAGTAGAACAATTTTGTGGCTCTATTAGTATTTTAACCAGTTTAATTATAAGCATAAATGAACTTCTGGATAATTAGCTCCTATATAGCGAAGTTACAACCAAACTTTATATTATAAAGTATGTAAAAAAAAAATTGATCCATAATTATTTTTTTTCACTTTTTTAGTAAATTCCATGTGAATTGATCGATTCTATTAATATTCTACCTCAGTTTATATGAGCTATGTAGCTTAGGAGAGTAGCTTTCTTAATATAGGTTCTTCATTTATTGAAAAAAAGAAAAAAGCTTCATTAGTTATTCTTTTCTTCAAACTGATTAATCATTGTTATAATTTATTACTTTATAAAAACAGAAAGAACAATAAATTGAAACAACTCCATTAATTTCTTTAATAATTAATGATACGACAACATTCTATATTTACATATAGTATAATAATTGCGGAGCAATTATAGGAGCCACTCACAGGAATGCAATATATGCGTTAATAATATATAGACTGAATAAGGAATGTTATTTAGGTGTGATTGAAAATTTGAATTGGCTTTATTTGTAAACTTGATTTTAAGCAAGAAGACTCTTATCATGGTTAAAAAGGAACATATCCCCCAACCAATAATTCTCCGAGACAATTGTCCAGAAAAATACCACGCATAAATAAAAGAACATATAGAGGATATATATTAATATATATTTTCCATTAATCTAATTTGTAGTAAATTTACGAGCCTGCATGTTTTTTCTTTAGACAAACTATAAAGAAAAAGATCAAGCATGTGCTAAACTATATTTATACACATGTACATGTACATATTGTGTATATATACTATCTTTTGTTACTACAAAAACGTAATTCGGTGCCCGTCCCTATAGTATGTTGGCGACGGACAATGCTATAGTATTTTGACAATGGACAATGTACCATCATCTTACGAGGCATCACCAATGAAAGGCCTTTTTTGATGATGATCACGTGGACGGTCCTCACATAACCATCGCCATAAGTAATATAATATTACTTTTTAAATTAATTATATTATTTTTAAATTTATAAAATTTTGGCAGTGTTCTTATAGTGAAACCATAATAAATTCAGAATAATGAGGCGTGGTTTGGGAAAAACCTTTTTACCTTGGTCGGGCAGGGGCGGGGTTGGGGAATGTTATCATACATATACATATTACCTTTTATATATTCAATATAACTAAATTCATTTATATGTATATATTTATATTTTTATCTTAATTCACAAACCCTATCTGTTATCTCCTTCGTTCTCATCTCCCTCACGCCACCCACAGCACTAGCACACCACCTCCCATTCTCATCTCCCTCACGCCACCCACAACACCACCAGCACACCAAATTCAGGCATCCATCTCAGCATCTACTTGTTTTCATCTCCCTCATGTCCGAGGGTAGATGAGATTACTCAATTTGGCAAATGTTGCATAAAATAAATTGAAACCCATAATGAGAACAGATACAGAGAAGAAAAAGAAGAATTTGTAAAAATGCCAACAATCTGACTGTGTTTGCTAAATATTCAAGCTAATATGAACCATTAAAACCTCAATAGGGAAAGTGATCAATCTAGAACATCATAGACTTTTGCGGATTAAACCATCATCGTTAGCAAAATGCCAATCAAGGAATAGAGTCTCCAGCACCCCAATTAGAAATTTTCTCTAAAGTCCCACCTCAAAATAGAATAATCGCCGTCGTTGGTATCTAAGCATCCAAGCAAGTAGGAGGAAGATGAGGTTCAAACTCATCAGAGTGAGTTTGAGTGAGAGTGGAGGGCAAAAGAGGCAGTTGGCCCTTAGGATGGTCATCGGTGGGGTGGTGGTGGTGGTCTTTGAAATCGATGGTGGTGAGATGGATAAAGGAGTAGTGCTCGAGGGAGGTGAAGAAGGCGGAGGCAACAATGGAGACGACCCAGTTGGCCATACGATCCAGCTTCTTGCAGGAAAGAAGGGATGTGTAATTGTTGGTCTCCATTGGCGTCGGAGAAGAAATCGAAAATTGGGTGATTAAGGGCTGCTTGATAACGCAATCATTTTTTATTTTTTATTTTGATTTTCAATTTTGATTTTTGATTTAGAAAAAAAAATAATATGTTTAATAACAATTTTCGTTTTTAGTTTTTGAAAAAATAAAACAAAAACTCATTTGGTAACTATTTTTGTTTTTAAAAAACTTTGTATTTCTTTTAAAATTTTATATATAAAAACCATACTAACCATTCAAAACCAAAATTTACATATAAAATTTATGATATAAATTCAAAATTTATATCCAAAATACCAAAATTCACAAAGTTCATCAACTTTCTCTTAGTAGCCAGCTTCCATTGCCAAATAAACCTTAAAAAGTAATTAAAATTAAGATTCTAATATCTAAAAATGCAACAATTACTCTACATGATAAAAGAAAAATGTATAAACCATATAACTTCTCTGTTTCAAGACATATAACATACACACACACAAATAAACATACATATGTATATTTCTGCCATAGTCTGACAAATCATCTTGCCCTTGACCCTATTACACGGGAAACAAGGCACACCAGAATATTGGTAAGGTGGAGGCCCAAAGTTGGAAATTTATTTTTTTTAAAAAAAAGTAACAGTAATTTACAATAGTTCCAAGCCAAAGTTTGCTATAAAACAAAGGTTTAAAGCATACACAGCCAATTAAAAAAAATAAAAATCAGATGAAGAAATACGGTTATGAACAATTACTCAATTTACCAGTTCCAAATGTGACTTTATGGGAAGTAGCTTAAAACTAATAATGCTTTCCCATATTCCAACAACAAACTACAAAAAAAAAAAATATGCAAATGTGAGAACCCCTTATGTCAAAAGCTACAGACCAAATATTCAAGGAGTTGCCTGTCCCTGTTTGTTTTCGCTTCTATAACATCCCAGTGTCCTTTTTTCTGCTAATTTCTTCAGTGAGCTACAAATTGATGAATAATTCTTATTATTCATAATTTTCAAGATGATTATAACCGGACAAAAATGCACTCTCTGCTAAGCTCCCTCAATATCTGATTTACTTTGAAGATTGAACAATTTGTTTCACCAAGGACAATGGCTTCACGGGTGTACATTGGATTCTTTTCAGAAGGGCAACTAAATACTCCAGTTCCTTGTTCACAGAACCCAAATGACCATTCATCATCTCCGTAAACCTATCAGGCAAGGTATAAACAATTCGATTAGCTCTATGTGCATTCTCATGTACAATATAAGAAAATGAAACTATATTTCACAAAATATATGATAAAGTGGAATAAAAGTATAAAAATCTTTTAAAAAAATGAAAACAAAATTGAAATACTATCTAAATTGACAGAGGCACAGAGGAAAATTATAGTATTAATGAGTATAAATGTACATTACAACCGAACGATGGAATACCGAACTGCCAGTTAAGCAGAAAAAAGCTCAACCCCACACCTAATAGGAAAAGAAAAAGAGTTGCTAGAATGAAATGCCTTCTCTACAATATTGTGTTCTACTTCGAATAGAAAAGCTTTTGATATCAGTAAAGATGCCAATCTCTTCAAATCAATGGTGAATCATTGAATATTAATCCTCATCATGCAAACCCATATAATCCCAATTTTTTGGACAGGTATCACTCGAACAAAATTAGATAAAGAGAATCCATATAAAGCGACAGAACGCTGGAAGACATACAAGGATAAAGGGGGGTGAAAAAAAAATCACATTTAAAAGCAAATTCAAGTTCTTGAAAAGGAAGGAAAAAAGAGAAGTTGAGCTGCCACTTCATTCCTAAGAAGTCATGGAAGAGCAAACCAAACAGAAAAAGCACAAGATACAGAGTTACAAAAAATAGTAATTCGATATACAAAAGTCTTAATAAAAATAAAGATCAGATCCCAACTCTAGTTGCATTGTGAACAGGAATCTTGATCAACGATGAAGACTTAATGAAAGTTAGATTGCAAAATTTAAATTTCCATTGAACTGTAGAAGTAGAGCTCTTTTGGGTTATTTGCATTATGAGATGAATATAGAGTTATGGAAAATGTATAGGCAAACACATTACTGTAGGCCTTCGTTAAAAGACCACAGAGACCGATGGGTAAATCTAGCATGAGAAAACAAGAGAGTTATGTAGCCAGAGAAGACTTGCCGAGCAACTCAATACAGTCACAGCAATATGTACAACAAGAGCTTGTGATATTAAACCCTATTGGTGGATCTTTATGATGCATATGATATATGAAGTGATTAAATATCCCAGCAAGTCATCCTTGGCTACACCACCATTAACTTCATTCCCACATGCAAGATTATAGATGAAACAAAAAGCATGATAAAATATATACAACAGGTTCAAGATTATAAAAGATTCTGGACCTCCTTATCAGTCATTTTTATTTTCCAACAAAGAGGTAGACATTCCAACATCCTTGACCAGCCAAAAAAGAGTTTTAGACTGCCGTAAAACTCGAAAATAGAGAAGAGACAGGAATTTTCCCAAAGGAGAAAGACAACATTCTCTATTATAATGTAAGAAAAAAGCATTTTCCCAAAGAGGGAACAGGTAGAGAAGAAGAAACCGATTGGACTGCAAATGGGTTTGGCAGGGTATGGACGAATGGGGTTTGAACTAAACATAAAGTGGTAGGGAGTTGCTTATAAAGAATAAGAATTTTGGTTACTCTATGTTTCCATAGCAATCTATGAATTAATGATGTTAGCTTTCTGCAGAGAGAGAGGAGGAGGAAGCTCTAGAACTGTCCCATTTTCAAAACCACATGGATATTTCAAGAATCCAAAAATTCCATATCAAAAACAAGGGTATCAAACGAGAAATCAAAAACTCACAGTGGTCCTCCTCTGCTCAGCAGCAACAGCAAGAGCGAAAGCAACCAGATCAAACACAAACACCACCACCAATACCAACGTCGAAGCCACCAACATTTGGGGAAGATCTGTGGGAAATCCGGTGCATTGAAGGTGGTCGCCGGCGTTGATAGGGGGTAGGCGGCGTGGGTAGTGGCTGAGAAGGGTGAATTTAAGAGTTTGAGGTGTGGGTGAAGGATGACTCTGAGAAATTCGATCGTGTCCGAAAAAGAAAAATGAAAACGCAAAACAGAAACGGAAATTCGACGTTTTTATTTTTATCAATAATTTTAAAAACGTTTATGAGAAAAAAAAAACAGAGAACGGAAAATGTTTATCAAACACGTTTTCGTTTTCAGTTTATAAAAAAAAAAAAAAAGACAAAAATGAAAATAGAAAACGAAAAACAATTGCATTATCAAACGCGTTATGTCCACAACACCAACACACCAAATCCAAGCAATCATCTCCGACATCGACACCAACCCAACCTCATAATCACCAAAATCAAATCTGCCATTTATCTCTCTGAATTTTTAAGTTTTAATTTAATTTTTTTTAAAAATAGTCGGGGCCATATGCGGGGAATAAGGATCCTCGACCCGAGTCTGTAAATCCCTGACCCCGCCCTGCCTCGTAGGGAAAAAGATGGGGATGGAGTACCTATTCTTCAACAGGGCGGGGGCCTGCCACATTGCCACCCCTATTTCCATCAATGTAAAGATAATATTAGTGTCAGTGCTAACTAAGGAAAGAGAGTGGATTTGAACCCGTGACCATAACACGTGTGCACTTGCTGCCTGCCACTGTGAGCCACCCCTTGGTGCCACGTGGGCACTTGCTGCCACTATGACTTGTACCAGAAAATACAAGAAGTTTCCTTTGTCAGATAGGCTTAAGGGTTTTTTACACAGATAACCCAAATTCATTAGGGTTTTATAAAAATATTATATTTTAATTAATTATATAAAAATAATTTAAAAGTTAATAATAGTTAAATTTTATTATTTTTTAAACCAATTTTATCCTTGTATTTTGAATAATTAAAAAAAATTGACAGAAGGAAACCGTACAAATATAAACTATAGAAAATTTAAACTACATTAAAATTCATAGAAATTTTTATTGTCAAAAGTGAAACTATAGAAAATCATAGAAATTCATCAAAAAAAATAAAATAAAAAACCATCGAAAAAATTGAAAGTATAAAAAACTAAACAATAGAAAGTAAACTTTCAGTGAAAGCCAAACTATAGAAAAGAAAAAGAAGAGAGGAAAACATCTTCAAATAATTTTCCGTCGTCGCCCATTGCCACAAATCCATGTAGCATCGCCGTTTATGCGTGAATATCTCGCCATTGTTTGGAGTCCAGCGAAAAATCGTTCAACGGCCGGTCAAGTTGCCGCGACTTCACGATCTCCACTCAAGTTCACGATCTTGTTGAAGCCCGCTGCCAAGTTGCATAAGTCAGCTTCTTCTTATCTTGGTATTTTGCTTGGATACATGGTCTGATTTTATACGGTTTATATAATTTTCTATGGTTTTCTATGGGTTTTCTATTATTGACTATGATTTTGTATGAGTTTTCTATTATTGTCTATGAGTTTCTATAGGTTTCTATTATTGTCTATGATTTTCTATGGATTTTCTATTATACTAAATGGGTTTCTATAGGTTTTCTATCATTGTCTATGATTTTCTATGAGTTTCCTATGACAAAAATCAAGACCAAGTTCACGATCTCGCGATTCGCTTTCTTCTCCTTCATCAAATATTGCATGTTGTCTTGGTATTTTGCTTGGATACATGGTCTGATTTTATATGGTTTATATAATGTTCTATGCTTTTCTCTGAGTTTTCTATTATTGTCTATGATTTTCTATGGGTTTTCTATGATAAAAATCAAAATAGAGTTAGGAAACTGAGAAATTCTAGACATAGGAGGCAATTTCCATGGAATTTTGATCGTTTGCGTGTTATGTTATGCATTAAGTTTTATTGTAAGTTTTGACCTTCTAAATGACAATGAGAGCTTTGTGAGGGAAGCTCAGTCCGAGCTATTTTTTTCTATATAGCAAGCTTGCTTGCTATGAAGTTATTAAAGAAGTCGTTGTAGCCTTGCAGTCTTCTGTAATCTCTATGGATTTCTATGAGTTGTCTATGGGGTTTCAATGATAATCTAGGTTTTTCTATAGTGGTTTCTATGATTTTTCTATAATTTTATGCGGTTTCTATGATTTTTCTATGCTTCCTAAATTTTATATTGTTTTTACATTTATGTATAGTTTTCCTAGTGTATATAGTTTTTTATGACTTATCTATAGTTTTCAATAGTGTTGTACAATTTCATATGCAGCACCATACTTCATTTGCTTCAATGGTTTTCAATTGTTAGCACTTAGTAGGAATTAATTTCTTACAATTTAGGGTTTTAATCTTATATGTTTTATGGGTCAAATTGGGTTTGAGATATATATGATTTTTTTTCTCAAGCATATACACATTATGTCAAATAAATTATTGAATGAATAATATTTTTATTACTTACCATATTTTTCAGGGTATGGATATCCCAATTTCGGTTCGTGGGTTCCATGATTCAGAGTTTAAACGACATATGGTAAACTCGAAGTCAACATTGACGAAGACTATTGAAGATATTAAAAATAAGCTAAGAGATCATCAATTGTTGAAGTTTAAGGATAGTTGCTTTGGCCACTTTTTGGATATAGATGAGTTGATGTTTAGTGGTCAAATTGTTAACCACATGCTATACAAGCAGTGTATTTGCGATGATAAGAATGTGATGGAGTTTAATTTTGGAGGATCAGGAGCAAGGTTTACTTGACAAGAATTCGGGTTGATTAGTGGTTTATATTATGGGAGCCCAACAACACGACCTACTCCTTCCACTAGGATTAGTGATACATATTTTGGTGGTTCAAAGAAGGTCACTAATGAAGTTATTATTCATGCTTTCCATACGACTAATTGTAATGATGATGACTCAAATGACGCAAGGCTCAAATTGGCATTGTTGTTTTTTGGAGACAGTGGTTTTAAGTAAGGCACATAAGTCCACTACGGAGCCCAATCATATGGAAATGGTAGATGATCTTAAGTTCTTTAACTCATATCCATGGGTACATCATCATTTAATGTTACCATAAGATCACTTCATGCTGCGTTTGAGCATAAATGTTCAAAGACATCTAACTCTCATACTTACAACATTATCGGATTTCCAATGCCTTTTATGGTATTTTTTTTTTAGTTTTAAATTAATGTTTGAGTGTGTATTATTATGTATTCTAATGGTGTTTATATATTTTTTTAACAGATTTGGGGTTTCGAATCTATTCTCGACTTAGCTCGTACTACTTGTAAAGAATACATAAATTGTATACCTCAGATTCTTAATTGGAAGATTATACATACACCTAATTACAAAAAGTTGGAAAGTATATTTTGTCAAGCTTATGTAAGTATATTATTACTAATGTTATTTATATACTCATAAATTGCCTTCCTAGGGCAAACATGACACTTATTTTATTTATTGTCTTACATGTAGTATGATGTGATTGGTGTGTTGGAACCCACTGAAGATAAGCAGGCTTTTGTTAGCAGTATTGCTTGGCCAGTCAAAGAAAGTCGTTATCCCGGTCCACCTATAGTCCGAGATAAGACATTGTCGCCAAACGGTCACAATAATACATGTACGACTGCTATTAGGGAAAAAAAGAGGAAGAAAACTAAGGTAGCTATTGAAGGAAGTAAGAAAGTAAGGCGGATAGGCATACCAGTCTTCACATCACCACTCTCCCGTAAATCTCCTTTTGTATGCCGTGATCGATCCTCAGCAGATAGTTCCCATAGACGAAAGTCACATGACATACCGGTATTTTGAGTTGAAATATTTATTTATTATGTTTGTTTGATTCTTTATTATACTTATTATTAGTACTTTCTGTGATTTTTTATTGTATTTATTTTTATAAATAATATTGTAGAAGTTGTCTTCAATTGTACAAAAACTATCGCACCTCGAGGATGAGATGATGGATTACGTGGCCAAGTAACTCAATTGAATCTGAAGGTAACTATTATTGCTATAACCTATCATGTTTATTAAGGTTATTTTCATATTAGAATTATTAGGCATATACAAAGATAATATTCATTGTTATTATTATTATTTTAATTTAATATTGTTTAATGCTATTAATGTTCTTATGATAGGTGTTTTCGATTGAAGATAGGTTATCTCATATCGAGGACATGATCACTGTGTGGAGACAAAGGTATATTTTACATGAATATTGTTTTGTATCATCATTATTGTACTACTATTGCTGCAGCTACTATGGTTATATCTCTATGGTAACCATGGTTATATTATCAATTGGTGTTGTAGAGTGTGCGGTTTATGATAAAATCCACGGTCTAGACAATGCTCGCAAAATTTTAGGACTATTACAGAAGCTCGTCCAACAGTTCAAGTATTAAAAAAATGCGGCTTATTTTGTGGTTTAAAACTGTATTTATTAGTTTATGCTTATAAGTTTCTTTTGCTTTTCGTTATTATCAACTCTTAATAATAGGTTGATGATGATAGTCGGCGACCACATAATAAATGATAGGAGCAGCCGATTTGGATGATGTACATGGTGCATATGGCGATGATGGACATAAGGCAAATTTTGATGACGCAACAGGATATGCCACCAATGATGTACGAATAGATGAAAGTGAGGATGTAGAAAAACAATCCAATAAAGACGCATTTAGGGATTCCACATTAGTTGATAAGCAACTTTTATTTAGTCCCATATCAGTCCCTTGCTCTACAATCGACCCCGCTTATGGTCAATACCAAGGCGGATTCAGAGGCAAGTGTCGAGGTCTTGACATATGTGTCTCCATCGAAGGTCGCAAAAGGGAAACGAAAGAGGAGGGTTGCACATTATATCACTATGCCATACGATGTTGCATCACTATGCCATTCGATGAGACTTACTTTTCCACAAGGCACACAAAAATTCGATCCATTTAGTTCTGTACGTGACTGCATCATCCAACAATACAAGCAATTTATGGAGAGTAGTGGAAAATCGAAGATTTATATAGATTCAATCAAAGCGGGAAAGAAATTCTTCCGACTATTAGAAAAGGATGCTGCATGGATAGAAGATTCTGTAAGTACAACTACACTTTTATTTTAAATTTTCTACATATATTTTGTTTTTTGTTGTTATCTTATATTAAATATTTTTTCATTGTAGCATATAGAGATTTTGACATACTTATTCCGACAACGTGCGGATAAGTACCCTTCTATATTTGATCGACATACTTTGCTATTGGACTGTCGTCTTGGGGTAAGTATAATAACCTAAAATTGAACATTACATTTACTATTCATATATATGGTTTAAGTTCAGGGTATAGTTGAACACTAATTGTTTTTGTTTCATTAAAGCAATATATGGACATGCGTTGGGATAGCTTTAAAAGCAATGAAATGACATATGATTTTGGTGATGATATGGTGGAGTATCTTATGGGGGTTAGACCATCGTTGTCAAAGGCATGGGCATATTATGACCGAGTATGATTTAAAAATATGATTTTTTTTCTCATTATTGTTTTAATGCATGTATTTATTATTAGAATTACTTATGGTTTATGTGACGATAACGCTACCTCTAAATAAAGATAACAAACATTGGCTTTTGGGGGTTATAAATTTGAAATCTCGACATGTGCAATTGTACGATCCAAAGAAATGGGGCTACACGGCAGACTTCCATATCAACTACTTTGAGTCGAGAATTTGCCAAATGCTACCATATTTGTTACTACCGCGGTACAATTCTTCAAGGTTCTGACGGATATTTCAAACTCACTTAAGCCATTTAAAATATCATCAAGTGCATTGTCCACAACAAAAATTGAGTAAGTCTAAATAGCGTTTAATATTTTCATATTGTTTTATTACATATGCTGTTCATTAATTATTTTTTATCTTTGTAGTGGTGATTGTGGGATTTTCGTGCTTAAATACATGGAGTATTTGAGTGCAGGTCGAGATATGGACTTCACTAGCAACGATATCTCATATTTTAGAATGAAGTATGCCCAAGAGACGTTTAGTAGAGAATTGAGTATATGACTGCATTTAATTTGGTAGAGGTGATCCATAACCTTTTTCACTTTGCATGTGTTTCTTTTCTAAATGAGGAATGCATGTGTTTTCTTTTACATTATACCTTGCATTCGACATTGTATCGTATATTTCAGGTTTACTTTAAAGGAAAGGAGGGTATGTTTCCATGGGAGGTTGAAGTGAAGGATATGTTGCGGTGGAAATTGGCTAGTTCAACAATCATATATGGCATTGGTGTTTACAGATTTAGTTGGATATGATTTCAGGTCCCAGCATGGCTATTAAGTTGTTTCACAATTTATTCTAAACCTATGGATAATATAGCATACATTGACATGAATACAAACTTAGGCAATTAGATTGGCTTTTGTACATGATAATTTTACAGTGTATGATTATTCACGCTAACTAATAGCATTCAAATAATGTTCCTATACAATGCTATTTGAGATATTGGTTTCGTAGGATGGTTGTTATCCTTTTGCATTTGTTTAATTTTAGTAAATTATTACTATTTAGGAGTCAAACTCATTATAAACTCTTACTAACCTTACCTGGTAAACTTGCATTATGGTCATTAAGTTTGGATTCAATTGTGTACCATTTTTTTTGTATACAAGTACAACCTACACTTTTGTCCTATATATAGTCAAAAGTCCTAAATATCTTTAAAACCATAGACAAACCATAAAATAAACTAATAATAAAAAGCATCTCATATCTATTGAATGCATTGATGGTTCAATGAAGTAAAAATTTTAAACCATGTATAAACAATAAAATAAAAATATCCTGTGGAAATAACAGCACCGACATATCCCCCAAATGTCCTCAATGTCTCCGTTTGGTCTGTGATCAAATTATGATGAAGGATATGTCGTGCAACATAACAGTGCCGACGCTGCATGAGATCTCTCGTTCGATTTTGGTTAAGAGAAGCATGTCTTAGACGCCTGACATATCGCCTGAGGTAAAGCCCGATGATATTGGTTTCGCATAACATTCAATTTAGGCCATGTCAAGCGACATATCACCGATGTAAAGCCCGATGATATCGGTTCGCATAACATACATACAATATAGGCCATGTCGCACCGCATATCGCATGATGTAAAGCCCGATGATATCGGGTTTCATACAACATTCAATTTAGCCATGTCGCGCTCGACATATCGCCGAGTAAAGCCCGATGATATCGGTTTCGCATAACATTCAATTTATGCCATGTCAGGCGCCTGACATATCGCCTGAGGTAAAGCCTGATGATATCGGGTTTCGCACAACATTCAATTTAGGTCATGTCAGCGCTCGACGCTGTCGCTAAATCTCTATTTCATCATGGTGGAAATAAGTGTCTCGCGCTCGACATATGAGCCCTGTAAAGCCCGAGGAAATCGGGTTTGAGACAACATTTAATTTATGGCATTTCAGCTCTCGAGCAGCGCCATGCTGATCCGATATATGCGGGTTCGATCATTCTAAAGATAAGTTTGTCTTAGCGCTTGTATATGGGATCATGTAAAACCCGAGGATATCGGGTTTGATAATTCAAAGGACATTGTTGGAGGTGGAAGTTAGGCAATGTCGCTCCCCGATATAGCCCGCGTGGCGCTTGTCATTGTCTAACCTCCAAACGACGCTTAGTCATAAAATGTTTGTAAAACCATTTTAAAGCACAAAAAATGACCACAACCCATTTAAAGCACGGGCCCTTCTTTCTCTTATTTCTTCCCATTGTTTTTCTTCTTTTCGACAATCTAACACCTCCTCATTGGTTCAGACTCGACCTCCAACAAGACGACATTGTAGACGATGCACCACACGCTCCGCTATGCTTCTTCCTATCCGTGTTTGGCTATTGGTTCTTCCTGTGTATCATCCCATCGGGTTTCTAGTGTGTTGCTATCTTCGATTGTGGAATCGCTCTCGTGTGGGTTAGTGCTCTCGCATACACATTTATTGTTGATGGGTTTATTGATCGAGGCTACTGTGAATTGAGATTTTATTTTGTCTTATATATTTTCACTTTATTTGAAGAGATATGTTGATTGGGTGTTGTAATACTTGACTGGACGCTGTGGCCATTTCATTTTTCCATGTTCAATAGCTAATGGTGTTGTTGATTATGGATTTAAGATTTTTGCTAGTGTTAGCCATATCCGCTTAAAATTTGGCTTTATGGTTTGTGTTGGTAGTGATTATTTGCCGGTGCTTCCTATTTCCAGCTTAATTTATTGTTTTGGACGACCATGGGTCAATCACGCACGACAGACATGTGTCGGGACCGTGGTCCTTCATCTTCTCGAGCTCGCGACTTAGGCTTCGTGTCCCAGACGCTCAGTGGGATGTAGATAGGTTCACCTCTAGGAGAACGCAGTGGTAGGAAGAGAAGAAAAGCAATGCCATTGTAGTCGAGAAAACTGCTTTCAGGAGGTTGACGATTTTTGGTATTCACCGCTTCATGTATTAGGTCGGGCCCTGCGATGTGTTTGGAGGAAAATTCTATCCTCGCTTTGTTCGCGAAGTTTTATGCCAATATTGAGGATAAGGAGGATGCGCAGTTCACCGGGTTGTGACTTATGCGGGCGGTCGCCAATTGACCTTGACCGGCTACTATAGCGCGTGATTCCGGGCGCAAGTGATGATGGCCCATACGCGGAATTCTACAAGGATGCAGGTTATCCACCGCCAATACAAGTTAGTTCGTGCTCTTGGTCACTAAATTATTCTCCAACAGGAATAACAGGATCGCCGACATGGTATTTCACACTCCTAATTTTACTTTTCCTCGCGCTTATTGGTTTATATGTACAACTCCAATGTGCTTCCTGTATGCAGTAGTTTGAATGAGGTTCACTGCTTTGATATTTATCCTACGGATAAGATGTTGAATGGGTTACAGGAATTGATGGTGTTCCCTTTGCTTCCGCTGGTTATTTCCCATATTCAGCAAAGACCGCTCGATCCAAAGCGGGGCTTAAATCACTATGCTATCCACTCTTACTATCAAGGTGTGTTCGAAGTTCTTTGGAGTTGATGTGACAAAGTAAGATATTGTCAGAAGTGGGAGCTACGATGTGCTTACCGAGGCCAACCTTTATCGGATGGGATATGTTCAAGGCATGGGGTTTGGCACAACTTAGTTGGCCATCCTTGGCGCGGCGGGTGAGGTTGTTGATGGTCATTATCCGGCATCTGCTGCGGATGACTGGGGAGCATTTCGAGGCTCCTACATCTTATGCAATGCCATCTACTTCGACCGGGTGCTATCGCGGCGTAGTTCTTTGCATTTCGCTTGGTAAAATTGACAGGCTATCCGCACTAGTTTGGCGACTCGCAGTGAAGTTATGGAGGCTCAATTGCGCGTCGTCGACGCAGCAGCTTCAATGGATTCGTTGTTCTGACTTCCACCACCTTCTTCATGATTCTCGCACCGCCTCGCCTTCATATGAGTAACTTTTAATGTTGCTATACAATGTGGACACCGTGAATGCCCTGTGGAAAGGTCGCTTTGTTTTGTTTTTATGTTGTCTTAGCCAAGTAGGATTAGTTTTTGATATAGATAGACGATCTGTAGGTTTTGAAGGACAACGCGATATAATATTAATTTTATTAGTATTGATTTCAATTTACTATTTATGAATTGCTAAAACAGCTATTTCTCAAGTATGAGTTAAATTTTATTATGATTGTTCATGTATGACCTGAATTAATAATTATTTAATTAAAAGGTAAAGTAAAAATTATTATTATTATGAATGCATTCTTAAATTACAGAAAAATACAAGAACCATAAAGAAATCATAGAAAACTACAAACAAAACCATAGAAATGTCATGTAAGATTAGGATAATGACATAAAAACTATAAAACCCATCAAAATACCATGACAAACCATAGAAAACCATACAAAACCATGTAAAAGTCACATGAAAATAGAACCGAGAAAAGTGTAAAAAATAAAGAGAACCATAGAGAAATCATAGAAAACTACAAACAAAACCATGTAAATATCATGTAAACTAGGAAAATGACATAAAACCATAAATACCATACAACCATAGAAAGGTCACATGAAAATAAAACCATAGAAAAGTGTTGGAAAATGAAGAGAATTATAGAGAAATCATAGAAATGTCATAAAACCATAGAAACCATCAAATACCATACAACAACCATGAAAACCATATAAAACCTTCACTAGGTCATATGAAAATAAAACTCGCATAAGTCTTACAGCTTATAATAATATTTCTCAATACATTTTTCTGAATAAAATATAATACAAACTGCTCCTTTGTCATAGTAGACGCCAAAATACAATACATCCCAAATATAAAATGTAAGCATAATGAAATTAAAAAATCACGCATAAAATCATGATAAAGGGTCATATAATGGCATAAGATTTGACTTGATCGTAGTATATCCGCTTTCTACAGCTTTGTCTATCAGGTCCAATGGAATGACAAATGCTACATCTACGCCTCTTATTTCTTCTCCTGAGATGGTATACGCTAGTGTTCTCGGCCTACCAGCATGTCAACGACTCATATGGCAAGCGGGGAACAATAACATTAACCACTTCATCAGTATTCCATCATTGTCGATCCAAAATGGTGATAAATTGACTCAATAAGCCGCACGGTAAGTATCCTGATGAATAATAAGGCTAACACATAATATAAGGAGAAATATTACGCTACTCTACAAAGCGAGCAAAGACAGTTGATCACAAGGATATTGGTCAAGATCAAACATCTTTACAAGAACATGTTTGACAGGTTTACTTACCCCTTAAAGT
>CM017574.2:13283760-13343760 GCA_007844105.2 Rhamnella rubrinervis | reverse complement strand
CCTAGATCATGAATAACTTGCTTAGCTTTGTAGTAATTTGGAAGGACATATGCAACAACATGAAGTATATGTTAAAGAAACTCAAGTAACATTGTGAAAGAGCTACTGGTCCATTTATTTATTCTCTTTAAATTAAGTAGCTTAATGATGAATGATAGCTTGGATGACTTACAACCTGGGTACAAAAGTTGTGATGCATCTTTAAATAAGTCTACAAATGTATTTGAGTGAGGAGGAACATCATCAATAGAAGAATGTGATGTTGATGCAGCTGCCCAATCCCGAAAAATATTGTCATAATTTAGCTCTTGCAACATATCCCAAGTTCCAGCGCCAACAAGATCTACATCATTATCATAATTGTCATCTATGACTTACATACTTAGGGCAGAAACATTAGATGGTTCAGACATCTCTCCATGATACAGCCAAGGGTCATATGACCTTAACAAACCGTGAACGACCAAGTGATCCCATACTTGATCGAGTGTAAACCAACAACAATTTTTACACTTATAACATGGCCAATGAATTGAATTTTTGTTCCTCATATGATCTATGACAAACTATAAAAATTTATTGATACCATGGACATATAAACGATCTAATCTACTCCTAAGATGCATCCAACTTTTATCTATCTATAAGTAATTATAGGTACAAAGCAAGTTTACTGTTATATATTTGGACAACAAAAACATTAGACACAGACTACTAAATAGCAATAACATTATATTGCAGAATGACAAACTCAAATTTCAGTTCAAACCCAAAATATAAAATGAACACTAAATGTGCAACACCCCCTTACCCAAGTTTAAGTGTGTTTACCGTGGAATTTTATTTTTTTTATAACTTTAACTTGTACATAAAAATGATTTCGGATAACACCAAAACAAAATGTTATTAAATCCTTCTTTTACTCTTTGAGACCAATTTTTAAACCACTCTAAATAAAACTACAATACTTGAAAAATATTTAAAGAAAATCACACTCACACCGTAAAAGAAAATATTTTAGTATCTTTGCCCAAAACCATAGAAACTGAAGAAGAACATAATACTATATGTCGTGCTCTCCAGTCTGCACCTATGACAAGCCCTATTGAGAAGTTTTGGATTTATCTATCACATGCAACAAACAACAGTAAATGAAAAATACTCAGTAGGCAACTCAAATGCATATGACAATGTAATGCAGTATAGTACACAACTATACACATAAAACCTCCATTTTTCATCTTTATTTTATAAACTGACAAGCTCAACCAATCCGAGCTTTGTGGGGTCCACATGTTCATTTGTAGTCGGAAGGTCTATCCCACGCTCACACAAAACCTACAGCCACCTATGGTATGCAGTTGAATCACTATTTCGAAAAGACCTATCCACCGTTGGGTTAGTGATTCAAAGAGCTTCTAAAAATAGGGTTTAAAATCATGCACCCACACTAGTGCAACAACTTTAAAATTATAAACTCTCAAGGAAAAATCCATCATTTTATATAAAATAATAAAACTCATGAATTGTTCTATGCATATACAACCATGCAAAACAATAAAATGTATAATTATCAAATTATCCCATCTAACAGCGATAATTATCGAAATGCCCCTACTTAAACCAATAATCGTCAAACACCAATCAAACTAATATAATTGTTGAAATGACACTAGCTCTTTCGATAATTATTAAAATAACTCTTGAATAAATGAATATTACTAAAATAACCCTAAAGGTAAATGGTCGATTACCAAACTATCCTAGTTAAACAATCAATAAAAATAATACCCTCCAACCATATACATATATATACAAACATTGAAGTACATATATATAAATAAGAATAGCGGCATATACACATATTTATATACACAAATATAAATACATATAAATATACACATATAAATATCTATTCACACACACACACACACATATATATACATATGTATATATACAAATATACATATACACACTCATATATGGACACATATATTTTATACACATATACATGTACACAAACAAAAACTTATACATACATATTAATATATAAATATACACACACCCATGCATACATACATATGTAGTTCAATACATAACTACACACATAAATATATATATATATATATATATATATATAGAGATATACATATACATGCATACATATAAAATACACTTATAGATATATAATAAATATATATACATAATATACTTGTATTTTTGGAAAGTATAAATAGAAGTATAAATACATAAATAAATGTATAAACATATATATTTAGTAAATATACAAATAAATACAATTAAATATATTAGCTAATAAATATATAGTTAATAAAATAGCTTGGAAATGTAAAATGACCACAATGTCCTTCACAATTCTAATATTTTTAATTTTATCCCTCCCATGAAAAAGGACTAAAGTGCCTTCAACAATTTTAAAAATTCTGTTTATGTCCCCAATTTATTTAAAGACCAAAATGCCCTTGATAATTTTCAAATTTTCATTTATATCTAAGCCCTTGATCATTTTTAAAAATCTCATTTGTATCCTTTATATGCAAAATGAGCAAAATACCTTTCACAACTAAAAATTTAACATAAACACCCTACACATGGCCGACCCAGTACATGTCAAAATCCATCAAATTTCTCACTAATACATCAAATTAACAAAAATTTATACCATAATACACCATCAATTTCAATTAAACATGTTAAAATCTATCAAAATCAAGCATAATCTATCAAAATGACAAAATCTAAACCCTAACCAATTATGGGTTTTACCATACAACCAATGTATATCCAATTAAGCATAAATACACGACAACCCATTCATACGACACTAGAATATAGTAATTAATCCTGCATCGAAAGATGACTTCGAGGCCGTGAGGCAGATTGCCATGAAGATTGGGCCCGTTTGTTTTAAACTTAGCGCGTTCTATAGCGATCCAACATTGCATTTTATAGTAGGGCTGCTTAAATAAATAAATAATACACTTCAATAACCACTCTTGTTTTCTCTCATTTCTCTCTCTCTCTCCGGTGTATTTCCTTCTTTGGTCACGAATGGCGATAGCGATGTTGACGAACCACAAATTCTCACACTCATCAACTCCTTCAATCAATAGCTCTTCCTTTAGAAACCCACAAACCCACTTCCTCTTACACCATGAACCCTAAGAAACCCATTTTCCAATCTTCCCTTTCATTCTCAAACCTCCCTTAAAACCCAACTCAATAACCCAAATTGTTTGCCCTCAAATACCGATTTTTCTCGCCAACCGTCAACAGCCGAATATATCCCTAAGAGGATCTCCACCCCAACTACGTCAGATCTTATACACCACTCTCCGTACCGGCGAGCAATTCCCGGAGCTTCACTGACCTCCAACAAGAAGCTTGACATTACTCGGCAACTTTCGAAGCTTGGTGTGGATATAATAGAAGCTGGGTTTCCGGCTGCGTCGAATGATAGATTTTGAGGCCGTAAGGCGGATTGCCATTCAGGGTGGGCCCGTATGTTTTAAACTTTGTGCGTTCCAACATCGCGTTTTATAGCAGGGCTGTCAAGCTATATATATTAGTATATTATATATAAAAGTAGCCTATATTTACATTTTATGGACATTTTGTTTTATTATTATTTATTTTGAATGGGCATTTGAATATGGACCAATTGGTACGTGAAAAGTAGGGCTGGGTTGGGTTTTTCTATAATTATTTTAATATATTTATTTACTGTTACACTTTAACTCTTTTTATGAACAGTTTTTTTTTTTTTTTAAACTAGGAAGGTATCATTAGAAAGTTTTCTGTTTGATTTGGTAGGGATATTGGCTTGAACTGCATGGTTCTTAAACTATTATTTTTTTTTTTTGAGACCCCTAAATTATGTAAAGTGTTGCGTGCAAGCATTAGAGTGGAAGGCAAAGCTTCACTGAACTTGGGCTTTGGTAGAGTTAAATATGTTCCTTGGGTTTAGAAGTGTCATAGGATTAATTGAGAAAGATTTAGGACCATTTAGGAACCATGGGCGAAAAGAGAAATTTGGAGTGTTTAGTGAGTTAAATTCACCCAGACCATTAAATAAATAAGTGAAAATTTTTAGGCATAATTGTTACAAAATCCTCACTTTACTTGAATTATTACTTGGCCTTTAAGTTCAGATTTCATCTTTAACGTGCTTTGTCAAATTATTTTTCTTTATTTTGAAATCTTTATAAATTTTCAAAATTGGTACAGATTTCTTCATATTTTTATTGTCCTAATTCAAAATAATATAAAAAGGCATAAATATTCTTAAATTAATAAATAAAAACAAACTCAAAGAAAATTAAGGATACATAAATATATTATATATTTAAGCTTATCATTATATGTTAACTGTTTCCCCTATTCACATTTTTTATGTGTTTACTTGTTCAATTATGTACACTCTAAACACACTCATCATTTTAAGACTTGCACGCTCTAGGATTAGGATGGGTGAAGTTTAGGAACTCATAAATCCCAAAGGAACTAAGTAGCTTCAAGTTTGGTTTTGGTGCGCTTTGTGTTAGAGCTTTAGTTTGTGGTAAACCTAAGGATAAAACCACTTGTGTTTGTATTTGTGTTTGTGCTCTATTGTTATATTTGCCTCGGACTGTGGGTGGGATTGGTCCTTGAGTTGTCAAGACTAGAAGAGTCCCCACAAGTTGTGGGATTGGATGTATTAGATTCAAAGGGGTGGAATTGAACCACTTAAAAGTGATGAGGTCTCTACTTTTAAGTCTTGCATATTAACTTTGTTAGTCACTAATTGCAAAAGCATAATTCCATATAGTGTGATGCAATTCATAACTTGATCAAAACATATTTGAGCTTTAGTTTGTATATTGTATTGTGTAATGTTAAGAATTGAAGTATGAGCTATCCACTATATATGATTAAATAGATCTACCAATATATATATATATATATATATATATGATTAAACAGAAAAGTTAAATTGAATATCCTATTGGTAATTAGTCCAATAGTTTGCTCCAAATGCTTAAACAAGTAAATAATTAATGTCTCACAAAAAAAAAAAAAGTAAATAATTAATGTGGATTATTTAATCGGAATTAAAGAGATTTAAGTTTGCATAGATACTAGTTCTGGGAAAGTGGAAGGATCAAAATCAAGCATAAAAGATTAGATTTAGATGAAGTCTTATTCACCATCCTCTAGAACATAATTTCAAACGTATGATTGACACTTGAGGCAAAAACAAAAAGGGGGTATTAATGGCATTTTATTTCAATGATAAAGTGCAAATTAGTTGATCAAATTCATGGGCAATGCCCTAAAATCTAACTAAAAAACATAAAAGGAAAAAAAAAAAAGGAAAAACATTTTTTTTTCAAAAGAATAGTTTTTTTTTTTTTTTTTTTAAGAAATTAGTACATTTGCTAAAACATGCAAATGTATTTTTTGAAAAAAAATTGAAGTAATTAAAAATCTTACTAGTTATAGTAATTTTCTAAGATTTTTAATGTTCTTGAAAAATTACTTTTGCAAATTGTTTAAACAATTGTACTAATTTCTTAAAACAAAAAATTATTATTTTTTATTTTAAAATTTTGTCACATATTAGCACATTGCCCCCTGAATAATATTATTTTGCACTTTAATCCATGAAGAGACTATTACTTTGATTAAAGTATGAAAATGAAAATAAAGGATAAGAAAAGAAATGATAATATTTATAATAATTGTTATTTGAATAATTATTTAATAGAAAGCGAAGGAAATGAAACAAAATTAAAAAATCAATTAATACGGTTTCTATTGTTTACAAAAATACCTTTATTTTAAAGTCAATAAATATTTTCATACAATATTAATAATGATATTTTTAAAATACTACAATCATTTATTAAACTTTTTTCATTTATCTCATTTTCTCTTAAGTTTAGATGGAAATGAAATAAAGGAAAACCCACTTCTTTTTTTCTACTCATTTTTAACAATTCAAATCCGGCAATCGTTTTCTTTTCTTCTATTTTTATCAATTCAAATATAGTGTTAGCGTGCTTATATTTTAACCAATGCGCACTACATAAATTCTGTAAGAAAACTAACATATTTTGGTCGCTAATAGTCAATATTTAGAACCCACAACTTGTTGTAAAGTTAGTTATTTTTTTAAAAATTAAAATTAATTATTTTTTTTTTTACTAAAATGTACGTAAGAGATAAATAAGTGATTAACAGCAAAATACAAAAGGATAATTGTCATTAATACAACTGATTGTCATTACATAATTTAAAACTTATATGCATTATATTATCTAAAATAACTACTGTCTTCATTGTAAAATATAACAAATTAATAGCGAAACCGCAACTGATGTGGTAAAAATAATAATAGTGAAAGAATTTAACTTAATTAGGCCTTAAATAATCGTACAAAAAACCCCTTTGACTTAGCCCTCTGCAAAGATATATAAAAAAAGTAATCACATGCATCAACTTCTTCGAAACTTTAGTCCTCTACATATATTACATTTCTAGAGTGATCCACATTACCAAACAGTTTTCTTGTTAACACATATTCAACTTGCCAAAAAAAAAAACTCAAGTCAACTTATAAATCCAATTTTGACACAATTCTTTAAGACTCACAATTTAAGATATATTCGAAGACGAAAAAGAATCACAATTTAAGACTCACAATTTAAGCACATCCTTGATCTATTGAACTTTGAAACTAGTTTTTAATATTGATTTACTCCCTGTCTTGGGCATCAAAATCTCTACCAAATGTAACATTTTGGCAGCTGGTTCAGATCTCACCACCAACCCAATGTGGTTTCGGCTGATAACACAAACAATTGAAAACACAGTACTCCTGCAGATACAAAATAACTTTTTTTTATTCTTTTTTACTTTTATTTTATTTATTTATTTATTTATTTATTTTTGTGTTTGACCATTATCAGTGTCAGAAAAATTATTGCAATTACCTCTTATTCCTTTTTTCACACTCAATATTTTAAAATTTTGTTCCATGATTTGATTGTACCACTGTAAGGACCACATAATTATCAATTAGGCTACAAATTAAAGAACTCTGATATTTGTTGATTGAAACTCTTAATTCAACCACTTGTCCCAATAAAAGACATACATATGCAGTATATTACCAAAAACAGAGCACAAGAGAATTACCCTGATATAATCAATTCCACAACAAATTATCATAACAAGCTGATCAATGACAAGCTGATCAACGAATAGATTGACAAACAAAACCTGTAACTGGAACCTATTTTCCCTTACAATTAAAGATATGGGTTCCTTCATGCTTGTTTATGATACAAAAACTATAATTTCAACTTAGAATTTCAAACCTGATCAGATCGATTGGTGAAAAATAGTAAAGACAGAACATTAATAAAACAGAAAAAGGTTAGAGGTTTAGTCAGAAAAGCCTACCTTGGCTGAAACCTAGTTTCCAAGAACAGTTTAAAAGCTCACCCTCCAATTCTTCAGCCAATAATAGATTTGGCCTTTTGCCTTCTAGTTTGTGCATTGAGGAATTAGGAATCCAAGGTTCACTTAGTTTGAAATATTCCAATAGCTGAAGTAATTCCAATAAGAAGAGGAACCTTGATAATACTATCATATATGAAATTAATATCTCATATATTTTGCCTTTGCCTTCAGATGCTTTAACCATTAGGATCCAACGTTTTCTCATTCAGCTATTTAAATTACTAATAAGACTACAAAAAATACTCATCCTTTAAGCAACGTAAGCAATAAGCTAAGCTACGCAGTACCATTGCAATATGACCTCATCAACATCAAAACACCACTTCAATGCAATAAAGGCTGCTGGACTACATACCACCAACTACTTGAACTACCCACCCACACTACAGTTCTCCAATCAAAAGAACTAAGACCATGGACTACTCTAAGCTAGAAAACTTTCAACTCTTTGAGATTATATAAGCATGGCATAGATAGTGTCTAAACGTATTTTGATAAAATGAATATTGACATCAAAATTCATACAATCATGGTCAGACAACATGAAAAACATAGAATTATTTCCAAACTCATGATTGCAGTATAATTGAGATCAAGGTATAACAGGGCATTGTCCAAAAAAATTGATCAAGTATTTCTGGAGTGTAGCGTCATCCAAATGGTTTGTGTTCTCGATAAAGTTGAATATTTAAGACAAAAGAAAACCATGCTTTATAGTTCAAGTTCGTGGGGTATTTATGAAACAATATCTTAGGGAAAATCAAAATTTGAGAACCAGGATAGACTTTGTTTAAGACATAAGTCATGTATAAAAAGGATGATGTAGGCACCAGTTTCAACCACTCATTTAAGGTTGAGCTGGATTGAGGTAAGATAATAGTGTTCAGAACCTAAAGCAGCAAGTTAGAAAGACTTTTTTTTTTATTGTTAACAACTTCAAACAAATTCTTTAAAGTGAAGTAGAAAAGAACGCAAACTAGGAACAGCAACCATTGCCATCATGATCTAATTAACTTGATAACAGAAGTGAAAGTAAATGCCAACCTGTGGACTTTTGATATCCAATAGATGTCACCATCAAAACAACCTCCAGCGATTTCATCAGCTCTGGACCGGGACCTTTCTGAGAGAAGAATATAGCATATTTGACATTTCCAACAAAAGATGATAATTCTGGAACAAAGGTAGCTTCTAAAAGATGGATATCTCCGAAGTGTAAACCAAGATTCTGATATACTAGTACCTTCCCCGAAAATGTGTACATTGTCACTGCATAGATTAATAGGAAAAAGTTATAATAATAATGGTAATAAAGAGAGCGAGTGTTTAAATTTATCACATGCAGATTAGAAAATATACCATATTATAATAAAGCAAAGCACAAGCAAATGTTGGATAAGTTTAGTCAGTAACTCCAAAGATTATATTAAGAAATAACATTAGCACTACTATGATTTGAAATAAAACCTTCCACCTCATTTTTCATACATATGTATATGAGTTTATTTCTCTAAACATATAATTATTTCAACCATTATCGTACAATGGAGATATTACTATTACCTCTTTTTTTTGTTAGCTTATATATTATTGTTACTTTGTTGAAGTATAACAAGTATGAATATGATAAGATCATATTCGTTCAATTTCTGGAATCTCTGCCTATACGTATAAGATCAATCCTAAAAGTTTTCAATCGCAGTAAAACCTCCCCAGACAATTTTAGAGATTCAAAGGCCAGACAAAATGAAAGTAAATATCAGAAAAGCCCATCAAATTAATAAGTAGAGAAAAAGAAAAGAAGAAGAAGAAGGAAAGGAGTTTTTGTTCCCTTTTCATGGATGGACTGCAAATAGATTCGTACTTTAAATCCCACTGTCTCTAATTTCCCACCCATTTTCCATAAAATCAAGCAAATACATTCCTTTTAACAATGATTACACACACAGAGAACAAAAGAGAGAGATCCAGAACGCAGACCTGCCAGCACCTTCAGGGCTAAACTCAAAATCTTCACACCCAAACTCCTTGCAAACTTCACCATACTTCTAGCAATCTTACCTGCTCCTTACTCTTCCTCAACTTATACACCAAACGAATAGGACTGGTCGCAATAAAAGTATGAATCCTTGGCCGTTTCGCATACTTCACTGCCTCCCAAGCCGTCCAAATATCCTTCCATTGCACCTCGAAAACCCAGAATTCACAGGCAAATACCCATCCTTATCCACCGCATTCCCAATCTCCATGGCAATCTGCCTCACGGCCTCGAAGTCATCTTTCGACGCAGCCGGAAACCCAGCTTCTATTATATCCGCAGCGAGCTTGCCGAGCAATATCAACTTCTCGTTGGAGGTCAGTGCGGCTGCTCGCCGTCACGGAGAGTGGTGTCGTAATGCGGACGTAGTTGGGGTCGGAGATCATGGTAGGATATATTTCGGCCGTTGACCAGTTGGCCAGAAAGAATCCGGTATTTGAGAGCAAACGATTGGGGTTTAAGGGAGGTTTTGAGAATGGAAGGGGAAGATTGGGAAATGGGTTTCTTAGGGTTGATGGGCTGGAAGAGAAAGTGGGTTTGTGGGTTTCTAGAGGAAGAGCCATTGATTAAGGAGTTGGTGAGTGTGAAAATTTGTGGTTCGTCAACGTCGCCGTCGGCCTTCGTGACCAAAGAAGGAAAGAGTTTCCCTCCTTCAAGACTCTTCAAAAGGAAAAAGGGTATGAGTGATGAAAAATTACCGAATCTGGGAAATCGTCTGGAGCAGGAAGTGCAGGCCAGTGCTGCCGTGCCTGGAGTTTGAGTCTGGTATGACAGCCGACGGTTCCATTAATTGCAGGGATAGATGAAGGGAGAAGAGGGAGAGAAGGATGGACGGATTGAGAGGAGTCTGAGAGAGTGGGAGGGTGAGGCACTCGGACAGAGAGGGGATTAGGGCTAAACTTGTCTGCAACCTATTCCGATAACAATTATTAATATTATAAATATGTAATATTAACACTAGTTATTGTGTCATGGTTTCCTGAACAATAACCTAAAACGCGCGTTTTGCTCAAAATACTTTATTAAAAAAAGTGCCAAAATTAAACTTAAACGCGCGTTTTGAATCAAGTTCAAAATACTTCATTAAAAAAAGTGCCAAAATTAAACTTTTAGGGGCAATTCGGGTAAATAAGAGAAATGCGTACATTGGCGGGCTCGATCGTAGACATGAAATTAGTTAGAGCTGTTGGCCGTGGCGAACCGTCTTGCACTCCCAGTCCGACGCAGATTGCTTTTCATTTTCCCGCCCTCCAAAATTCCACCGACCTATAAAACCTCTTTTAGGTGCTTCATTTCATTTCTTACCCCTCTGGCTAAAACCAGAGAAGGAGAGGTGAGAGTGCTCTGAGGTGAGAGTGCTCTGAGGTGAGAGTGCTCTGAGATCGATCAGAGAGTCCCTGTTGTTTGTTCTCCAGCTTCTCTTAGGTATGTAGGCTTACGGATTCATCCTCTGCATTATCTTCTTCATCTTTTTTTCTTTCTAAAATCGGAGAAAGGAGGTGAGACTGCTCTTCGTCTCCAGCTTCTCTGATGTATTCTTCTGTTTTTTTTGTGCTTTCGAGCTCTTTTAATTCAAAATTTTTTGGTTTATTGACTTTTTTTTCTGTTTGTTTGCGCAATTCGATCGATCAGAGAGTCCCTGTTATTTGTTCTCCGCAACTTCTCAGAGAAGGAGGTGAGTGTTCGTCTCCAGCTTCTCTAACGTATGTGGCTTAGGCATTCATCGCTTTGCTTTATCTTCCTTGATTTTCTTCTGTTAGTTTGTGCTTTTGAGCTCTTTTAATTCAAAATTTTTTGGTTTATTGATTTCGTCTGGAGAAATAGTTCATTCAGTGATCAGAGACTCTGTCTCTGTTTTTCGTGCATTGCATGTGTTAGCGCATAAAGTGGGGTGATAAACTTTCCGAGAGAAATAGTTCATTCAGTGATCAGAGACTCTATCTCTGCTTTTATAGTTGCTGTTATCTGTATTGTGATATACATATATTGTACTGTACATGGCTATACGAAACACAAGTCGTAAATATTTCTCTCAGTACCTCAGTCTTTTGTTTCTTCCGTTTTTCATTTTGAATCTTACCGCCGATTCTCTCTTTGAATTCGTTAGTTCAAGTGCTTCGGTTTGTTTGATTTAACATCACTATTTGATCTCTCTATTCTCTCTTTGATCAGACACTGTCTCTGTTTTAACATCCCGCACTCCAAAATCCCACCGACCTATAAAACCTCTTTTAGTTGCTTCATTTCATTTCTTACCCCCCTAACTAAAACCAGAGAAAGGAGGTGAGAGTGCTCTTCGATCGATCAGAAAGTCCCTGTTATTTGTTCTCCAGCTTCTCTTAGGTATGTAGGCTTACGGATTCATCCTCTGCCTTATCTTCTTCATTTTTTTTTTCTTTCTAAAACCAGAGAAAGGAGGTGAGACTGCTCTTCGTCTCCAGCTTCTCTGATTTATTCTTCTGTTTTTTTTTTTTTTGTGCTTTTGAGCTCTTTTAATTCAAAATTTTGTTGACTTTTTTTCTGTTTGTTTGTCCAATTCGATCGATCAGAGAGTCCCTGTTATTTGTTCTCAGCAACTTCTCAGACAAGGAGGTGAGTGTTCGTCTCCAGCTTTTCTAACCGTATGTAGGCTTAGGCATTGATCGCTTTGCTTTATCTTCTTGATTTTCTTCTGTTAGTTTGTGCTTTTTAGTTCTTTTAATTCAAAATTTTTGGTTTATTGATTTCGCCTGGAGAAATAGTTCATTCAGTGATCAGAGACTCTGTCTCTGTTTTCGTGCACTGCATGTATGTTGCGTTGATTTGTTTTTGCTGTTTTTCATTCAGTGATCAGAGACTATTTGTTTATCATTACAAAAATAATTAAAAATTGAATTAAAAATTAAGAATCAATTAAAAACTGTATTTCATATGAACAAATGAATTAAAAATTACAAAAATGTATTTAACATCACTATTTCTTTTTAATTTTTTTTATAGATAAGCATGGCGAATCCCTATAAGGTGAGTAATTGTCTTTATTTTTTTGGTATTGTTGCTTGAAATAGTAGTTTATTTTTTATTTTTTATCAATAGGAATTAAGATATACTCATGTCTTCGAAGAAGGAGAGCTTTTAGGCTGGGGAGGATATGGCAGTGTTGTCTCCTCGGAATACTTCATAGATGGCCAAAAGTATGCCATCAAAAAAGTGCCTATAGATGGCCGTACCCTATATGAAGATGCTAGGAGGTAAAACAGTTAAATTATTTTTGTTGATGTTAAACTAATTATTATTTTCTTTATATTTTTCCTATTCTTTTCTATCTATTTTTAATGCTCTTTTCTTTTCTATCTATTTTTAATACTTAGGGAGGTGCAAGTCCTTGCATTGTTGAAGCATCCCCATATTGTACAGTACTACACGGTAGGACTCTTTTTGCAGTCTAATTAAAAGTAGTAAAATCCTATACATAAATATTACATAGATAATATCTAAGAGTAATATACCCTTTACTATATAAAATAGTAAAATACAATGAGCAAGCTATATTAATTAGGCAATATCTAAAAGTACTAATACACCTTTAGTATATAAAATAGTAAAACACAAGTTACAAGCTAGTTACAGTAGAGTAGTATTATACTCTATTAAAGTATTAGAGTACGTAACAGAGTACTTTATAGAGTACTTTATCTAATTATAGTGATGCTACAACTTTTTATAAACTTTCAAGTATAAATTCCTTTAGTTTTACATATATCAAAATAAATTGAATTTAATATAAGTGATGTGAAAACTTTAATAAACATATATTTTCAGGCATGGTTTGTGTCAGACATACATGGAAAGATGGGATCGGATAGTACCGGTCCAGATTCTGCAACCGAGGTCGCCGCCGCCGCTGCTGCCGCATCTGAGATTGAGACAATAAGGGGATGTCTGTACATACAACAGGAGTTTTGTGAGAGGTATAAAATGTATTATTTATTATATATGTCAAATAAGTTTTTCATTTATATTATTCAATTTGTTATTTAATAGTAATAAAGTTATTTAATGTGTTATATTTGTGAAACTGATAAAGTTCCATAATTTGTTATGTGTGATAAAATACAGTGATTTGGCTAAACTGATAGATAGAGGTGTTGGAGAAGAAGAGGGCTACCGTATTTTTCTGGAGATACTGGAAGGGGTATCCTTTATCCATAGCCAAGGCATCGTTCACGGTGATCTCGCCCCAAAGAACATATTTCTCGATAAAAATAATCGTGTAAAAATTGGTGACTTTGGTATCGGTAAGTATTTTAAATTGATAAAAAAGAAATAAAAATTTCAATACATTAATGTGTAATTTTTGTTTTTCTGCAGCTAAATTCGTGGAGCGAAATGAATTGAGCCAGGTAGGATTCGAGTATTATTCAGCTCCAGAAATACCATGCCAACCTGATCCGAGAAGCGATATCTTTTCTTTGGGGATCATCCTGTTTGAGCTGTTCCACGAATTGAAAACGGGTCATGAGAGATATACTGTGCTAAACATGCTAAGAGATTCTAAGCTAACAGATCCTGAACGTAAGGTACAATATGACGGTCCTATAGCTAAACTAGCACTTAAACTTGTCCATAAAAACCCCACAGAGAGGCCTGAAATAAACTGGATACGTGATCAAGTAAAAGAACTTTCAGGTTTGTTATTCATTCCTTAAATAGAACTTTATTAATATTAAAGTTTAACAAAAATTTATTGCGTTTTTTCCCACTGGAATAGGTAGCACTCAGTAGGATGGGAGAAGGTGCTAAAGGTCTTTGATTGAGGTACAACTAGGATTAGACAGAAATGCAGATGTTTGAACTTGTTGAACTTTCGGACTGAAGATCTGTGCTCAAGGTTTAAACTTGTTTCTTCAAGTTGTGGAGATGTTTTTACTACTATAGTAAGTATAGATATTTGAACTTGTTGAACTTTCGGACAGATGATCCGTGGTCAAGGCTTAAACTTGTTTCTTCAAGTTGTGGGGATGTTTTTGCTGCTATTGTTTTTGGTAATTGATCTTAAATTTATTCAAGTTGTGGGGATGTTTTGCTGCTATTGTTTTTGGTAATTGATCTTAAATTTCTTGCTATATATATTACCTAATTAAAGCCATGATGTAGAATGTAGGTTAATAAATATCACGAGCTTAACTGAGTTGATTACCCATTTAGTAATCTATAAAATGATCTGAGAATTGTCTTATCTCAAGCGTAATTGATAGTAACGTTGGAAAAGAAAAAATGAATCTTTTTGATAGTAATGTTGGAAAAGAAAAAATGAATCTGATAATGTTGATCTTTCTTTGTAGAAGCGTTTCAACTTTTGACCAACTCTTTTGTAAAACGGTGATTAGCTTTCAAGTGGCAGTTTGAGTTTGGAAGAAAATGAAAACTGGGATACATTTAAATAATAACTTTTAAAGTTTTATTATGTTGTTTTTAACAATAAAAAAAATGTTTTTGGTTGCTGTGAAGCCTCCAGTAAACTGAAGGAAAGGGAGAAACCTCTAATTTTGTTTTCCTACATATTTATTTATTGATTTGTTTCTGGCCGATGTTAATAGCTAATGTTGATTTCCCATTTAAGTGTTTAATTTTTTATTTTTATTTAGCTGCCTGGTTTTAACAATGATCATATAGAAAATAATAAAGGTTATAAAATTATAAGTATAGTGAGTAAATATTTTAGTATTTAATGAAAACTATGTTTAGCGAATATTAAAATTAGTAATAATAAGCTATGTCATCTAATTATCTAAGTTTCCCATATTGGAAATCATATAACCTATCCTTACATAAGCAGTTCCAAACGGGCTCTAATACTATATATTCTATATGGTAATTTTCTTGTAATTACCTAATGTTACAAATTATTTTTTTATACACCTCTTATATGATCCTTAAAATAAAGGCCATTCACTGTCCAGGGAAGCTTCACGCAAGTTGAGGGAGGAGTAAAAAAAATGTTTATAAGTATCCTAACTTAATGATTAAAAATAAGAGGAATTGGATATAATGAGGCCATCACCTACTAACTATTGAATTAATGTGGTTTATTAATATCATTTTAATACCATATCCTCATTTCTATTTCTAATACTAGTATAAATGGTTATTACCAATGACAATGTTCCTTGTGTATATATATATATATATATATATATTAAATATATTTAATAGTCATAATAATATAACTATTAACACATTATGTAAACTGTTGAAGTCTAGTGTATGCTACCCTTATATACAATGTATAATTTCCCTAAGCCTTTTATGTTCATCTTCTGGAATCAATGGCTTTGTGTTTTCTCAAAAAGCCATTGATTTCTACTAAGACGGCACAAAATCATGCAAATGAGAAGGAAGTGATGAATAGAACAAAATAAGGGATCGAGAACCATAATGAGAGTTTAAGTCGAAATTGTCATTTTATTTTGATTCGTTGGTGGTAGCTAAAAATAAATATCTCAAGTTTTTTTTTCTTTGATAAAAAATAGAAAAGTAAGATGGTATAGACACAACATGTGCATGGTGTAAAGATGGTATATTGAACCTGGCTTGATTACATGCTTGATCTTTTTCTTTATTTATTTTTTTTATTTTTATAATTTGTCTAAGAAAAAGAATGCAGGAACGTAAATTTACTACGTATTAGACTAGTAATAAATATATGTTAGTATATATCATCTACTTGCACTCTTATTTATGTGTGGCATTTTTGTGGACAGTTGTCTCGGAGAATTATTGGTCAGGGGATATTTTAGTAAAAGTATGTTTCTTTTCAGTTTTGCAAATAATTAACTCACGCGGCAAATATGGCTCACCGTTTGGATAATTGTAACCTGTTCCTGGATTTGGACAGGAATATATAGGTGACATATATTCCGGTGAATTATTTTAATTAATTTTAGAAAGTAAAAACAAAATGATTATGAATCTACAATATAATTACCCTTTACACTATAATATCAATCAATATGTACTTTAATTAAATTAAATTACATAATTAGTTTTTTTTTAACCGGTGAATTCATGAATCAAAATACTTCATACAGCTGCACTTAGTTTGGAGCCTTGTTCACGATGTTTCCTCTTCTATATCGAGATGCATTGATTCTACCTTATTTCACATTCTCTGCTCCCTTTCTCCTCCTTTACTATGCACCTACTAAAAGACGAGCTGCAACAAAAACTAAGCCCTTAAAATCGTACGCAAGAACATTCTTCCTTTTATGTGCACTCATTCTTCATTTAGTTTACTTGGAAATGGAGTGGCTGTGGCAACTTACAATATCATACAAGATACTTGAATGAAAAATGAACTTAGATTTTAAAATTCTAAATGTAAGTAGAAATCATCATATCACTTATCATTACTATATTGATTGATTGGAACGAAATCATTTATAAATGATTTCGAGTTCGCAACTTTTATCTTTTTTCGTCCTTTGCTTCCCTTTGGATTGGAAAATATATTAATATCAACGATAGATATTAGATGACATACTTCAACAAAGACGGTGAAGCTCAAAAATTATAGATTGTTCACTGACAATCTAATGTAAGTTTGAGAATCGGCAAACATTTGATGACCATAGATATCAAGGAAAATGTAAAAAATTAGCACCCAAATATGTAAACATTTATAGAATTACATTTATAATACTCGATTACACTATTATCCTGTTAACTAATAAAAAATTACAATATCTCTCGAAACACTATTATTATTTAAGATTACCCCAACCTAAATTTGAGAATATTTAGTACCCACTATAAAAAATTTGACATTCAGTGACAAATTTTCTTATGTCAAAATTTGATTTGTCACAAAAGTATACATTTAATATCAAAAACTTATGTTGGATGCTGAAACTCAGTTAGGTAGATAAAATAGTGTCAAATTGATTTTTATCACAACATTTTATTGAAGAAAGTGTACTTTTTTTGGAGGAAAATTTTCCCACCTTATTTTGATAGTAATTTGTGATAAAATTTTATAAATTATTACTAAAACATTTAAAATTCTTGGTCAAAATTGTGTTACAATATGTGTGACCACGTCTTTGACACTGTTTATAGTTTAGTAGCATTATGATTACCAAAAAATAAAGGAAAATATAATAAATATTTTTTTATATTTCTTTGCTTTTAAACGACGTTGTTTTAGGATTCCAAACAAATCAAAACACAAAAACTCTGACCTCCAAATTTCACTAAGTATCTTCCCCTATCTCTCTACTATATTTTCCTGTCTAAAAGTCCTCAAATCTCCCTCTACCATTAGAATCAATCGCCGGTAATGTCCCTCTCTAACCCTCCTATTCTCCATTTATATTGCTTTCCCGTTCTAGATTATATACATGCATTGATGGTTTAGTCTGTAATCTTTTTTTAGGGTTTCCAGCAGCATGGGGAGGTCCACTCTAAGGTTGTTCAATGCAAGTGTGCCATTTGTTTTAATGTTTGGGTAAGTCATATTATTCTTCGATTTACTTGATTTAGTGTTTGCATGGAACAAATGCACTGAAATCAGTCTTCGTCCTCTCTGTCCTCCCTACAAAAATCAGTTCGCATCCACCAATGTTCTTCATTGCTTCTCTCTCCATTCTTTTCCTTATATTTTTCTCATTCTATTATTTGATTTGTTTTCATTGAAACTGAATTTTTGTGTATTGGGTAGGTCCTCAGACGAATAGGTACACGAAATTGAGGCAGTTCCAACTCCACATTCGTGGCTTCTCAAGGTACTGATAATTATTGTAATCATATTTGATTCATATTTTAGTTATGGCGGTAGCTTTGCGATATAAATTTAGATCCAAGCAAGGCATTGGAACAGAGTGTTGAAATTATATATATATTTTTAGTTTTTGTTAATGTGGATACCCTTAATTTAGATTTCGTTTTCTCATCTTACTATTAGGGCGATCTAATTAAGCTTTTACTACGGTGGATGTTGCTTGGATCAAATTTTGTATTGTTTTATTATGTTAATTGTGTATGTTATTTGTCTGGATCTTTAAAAGATGGTTAGTACTATAGGCATGATTTTGATGTGGTTCTGTTTCTGACAAAGCATCTGCTGACAAAGTTTAATGGAAATATAATTCGTTGTTAACTTCAGTTACAGCTTCTGTTTGCAACTTTTTAGATATGAATGACTTCTTCAGTAAATTTATGTTATCCAGGACTTGTTGCACGTCTACAAAAATCACTTTTATTTAATGAAATTATTTAGGAAAAAAGGCTTCCAGGACTTTTGAAAAATCTTTTAAATATTTTTACAGAGGCTCATTGGCCAAAAATGAGTCTACTCTTGTTATTAGTTGTTTTAATCTATCACAGTACTGTGATAAATAGCAGTCATATATGAAACATGATATTTCAAACTGGTATTAGGAGTTCAAGTATTAATCGTAGGTGATCTTGTGTTCCTTTGCTTATGCACCCATCAATCTCTGTTATGTTATTGTGCGGTAAACTATTCCATGATACTTGGTTAATAAGTGAACCATATTGCAAAGCTGCCTGCAGAATCAAACTCTAATCAACCTCTAGAATAACTAAAATACATATAATTTAAGAGTAAAAAATAAAAAATAATTAAAAGTAACTAAATTATACATAAATCAAGAATAAAAAACAAAAAATAATCATGTTATCAAACAAACCTCAAGCACCGTCAACAAGTTGGGAAAAAAAAAATATTTAACCTTTGGAGGTGACAATGTCATTGAAGGCACGTACTATCCAAAACAATTCAACAGGTATAGGAATTGGATGCTTCTGACAACTTTGATCTTCAAAGTTGAATTCTTCTATTTCTACACCACCTAGTGTTAATATTGTTAATATTGACGGGCGACCTCGATACTGATAGTAGATTGAGTTTGGTCTACAATATCGGACATAATTGGAAGCTAAAACAGAAATAGATTGGTTATGCAAGAAATTCAAAAATATTGAATGGCCATCTAAGTTGTCAACCGGAACGGAACGAGACTCGGTAATTGTCCATCTGACTCTATCAACTTGGAAACCTTAAACTTGCCACAGTTGGTGTATCTGTATCTGTACACTACTAGAAGGTCCCCTAAGTTTATCACCAAATTTCCGATGCGCAACATAGTAACAACCAAAGATAAGGACCTCAAAAGATCCCAGAGAAGGGTCTCTTGACAATATAACACTTGTAAATGCATAATAGTCACTTGATGGATATGTATATGTACGCAAAATATGTCTGGAACGGTCAATCAACCGTGGAAGATGAATGATGTTGCCAGAAAGCGGGTTTAAAAGAGTTACAACTAGTTCCTTCTGAAAAATCAACCAACCATGAGAAGAACCCACCCAGTGATACATCATAGCTATGTATTTGGAAGGTATGCGTAGCTTGAAGTTGAAGATTGTAGGGTTAGATTTCGGTAAATAATTGCATAAACGAGGAGCTTTTTCGTCCCGATTGCCCGTAAATAGCCAAGGAAGTTGGTGATTGCTTAGCTGATTAAGTTTTTGGATGCGATGATTCGAAGCTATGGAATTCCATGACTTGCAGACGATGCAGAACCGGATAAAATCAGAAAGATTAACGAGCTCCTCTATGATTAAACTTATGAGATCATAGGGAAGACATAACCAATTGGGTGATGATAAATCTGAAGATTTCTCCATTGAAGAACTTGAAATTAAACACAGATTTATATGACAAAGGCCTCACTTTTTGTGTACCGTGATATTTCAAAGTTTATGACTACTTATATTATGTGACTGAGAGGACTCCTATTGGGGTTAGCAAAACCCTAATTTGATTAGGACCCTCAATATATACTACCTACCATTTTATAATCCACTGACATGTGGCAAATTATAAATCAAAGATCTTCATTGATTTATAACTTTTTCAATTGAATTTCTTTTGATTAATTACATTAATTTTACCTTCTTACCTTGTTAATTAGATGTAATTCAATTAATTGATCAATTAACTTTCTTTATTGCTTTCTTTTCTTCTTTATCTTCTTCGTTTCTTTTCTTTTTGATCTTTTTCGTTTTTTTTCTTTTTTTATCTTTGTCGTTCCTTTTCTTTTCTTTTTATCTTTTTACACAATGAGTTTTCTTTCTGACAATTTTTATTTTTTAATGTTAAAGCCATCTTTTCGGTTTTTTACTTATTAAACTATATGTAAAAATGCACCTATGCAACAGAAAAAAAACTAATAGAACTCTCATATTTTGAAGTCTAACTTAGGTGCATTCAACCTTGTAATACTCAATGGAGAGGTTTAATGATTAACATAATGAAGTTCCTTTTTTGCTACCAAAAACCAAGAGGAGGGGTTTAATGATTACCATAATGAAGTCTCTTTTTTTTTTTTCTTACCAAAAACGATATGTACACTTTCCCAACATATCGAAATTTTAAATCAATTCTGAAAAATTTATAAATTTATACTTCTGAAAATTTCCCGACATTTTGAAATTTTAAGTAAACCATGAAGAGTAATAGAAAGCAACTTGCTAGTATTTACCGACCGAGTATGCTGACTTTTTATTTAAAAAAAGAAAAAGAAAAAAAAAAAAACAGAGTATGCTGTTTTTTTTACCCAGAAAAACTTGAAATACAGTTGTCAGGAAAAAAAAACGTACGCAGAGCACGCGTGTGTGGGGGTTAATTCGTAATGGTCTTTAATTAAATTTTAAGAATATATACTATAAGATCTAATCGTTGTTAGAACATTTTCATAAAATTAAATGTAGAACATGAATTATTTTAAATATTTTTACAACAAAATGAAAATCATACTTACTATATAATAATATAATATATACGTATATTTTTATGAAAGGCAATATTATTTATTTATTTTTTTAAAAAGGGCGCATCTTACGTGTAGTTGTGTATATATATATATATATATATATATATATATATATATATATATATATATATTCATCTACAATATTTTAAGTTTTTGGTTCTCAACCATTTTTATTTATGTTTGCTAAATACATAAAAAATGAAAAGAAAGATGTAGTATTGTTACAACCCAAAAAAAGAGGGAAAATATATTTTGCTGTAAAATAAAATTATTAAAGTATTATTGAAGAGATTTCTTTTTATTATTATTATTGGACTATTTATATGTAGAAAAGAATGATATTACTTTTTGTTTGATTGACTTTTATATTATAATGACACAGGTTTCTAGAAATAGTAATTTTATCTTTGATTTCAAATTTGATATCAAAAATATCATTGTTATAATTTATCAGAAAAATTGCATTCTATTAAAATGCAAAAAAATAATCTCCTAATCGAAGTTTTATTTTTATCTTGAAAATGTTTAATCCTCACCTAAGTAGAGTTTCACTTTTAAATATTTAATACTCACCTAGTAGTAGAGTTTCACTTTCATCAAAAGCCTTACATAAACACACTAAAAAAAAATAAAGTTTCAGTCACAAAATATTTAATATAAATTATATTTTTTGTAGCATAAAATTAATATTTTATGACAAATCAAAAATAAAATAAAAAACAAATATGTTATCAAGCCCTAAATAAATCAATCAAGCACCGCCAATAAGGTGGTGAAACAAAAAATAAAATATTAAACCTTTGGATGTGGTAATGTCATTGAAGGCACTATCCAAAACAATTCGACAGGTATAGCAATTGGATGCTTCTGACAACTTTGATCTTCCAAGTTGAATTCTTTTATTTCTACACCACTTGGTGTTAGAATTGACCGACGTTGTCGATGTAGATAGTAGATTGAATTCGGCCGACAATATCCGACATAATTGGAAGCTAAAACAGAAATAGATTGGTTATGCAAGAAATTAAAAAATATTGAATGGCCATCTAAGTTGTCAACCGGAACGAGACGCGGTAATTGTCCATCTGACTCTATCAACTTGGAAACCTTAAACTTGCCACAGTTGGTGTATCTGTATCTGTACACTACTAGAAGATCCCCTAAGGTGGTTTCCGAAAGAAAGCAATCTCCAATATATATGTCGCACTTTGGTATAATTTCACGAAGCTCGATGCGCCCGGAACCCTTGACACCGATGGTAACATCCAAACACATAATTCCACCATATTTGCAGACACCAATTATTCGATCTTTATAAAAGATTAAGCTTTGAGGAGAACAAAAATAATTTAACCTTTCTGATAAGGTCCAAAATTTATCACCAAATTTCAGATGCGCAATATGTGCACCAAAGAATAGGACCTCAAAAGATCCCAGAGAAGGGTCTCTTGACAATATAACACTTGTAAATCCATAATAGTCATTTGATGTATATGTATGTCTACGCAAAATATGTCTGGAACGATCAATCAACCGTGGAAGATGAATGATGTTGCCGGAAAGCGGGTTTAAAAGAGTTACAACCAGTTCCTTCTCAAAAATCAACCAACCATGAGAAGAACCCGCGCAGTGATACATCATTGCTATGTATTCGGAAGGTATGCGTAGCTTGAAGTTGAAGATTGTAGGGCTGGAATTCGGTAAATAATTGCATAAACGAGGAACTTTTTCGTCCCGATAGCCTGTAAATTGCCAAGGAAGTTGGTGATCGCTTAGCTGATTAAGTTTTTGTATGCGATGATATGAAGCGATGGAATTCCATGACTTGCAGACGACGCTGAACCGGATAAAATTAGAAAGATGAACAAGCTTCTCTATGATTAAACTTATGAGATCATAGGGAAGACATAACCAATTGGGTGATGATAAATCTGAAGATTTCTCCATTGAAGAACTTGAAATTAAACACAAAAGATTTATATGACAAAGGCCTCACTTTTTGTGTACCGTGATATTTCAAAGTTTATGACTCTACTTATATTATGCGACTGAGAGGACTCCTATTGGGGTTAGCAAAACCCTAATTTGATTAGGATCCTCAATATATACTACCTAGCATTTTATAATCCACTGACATGTGGCAAATTATAAATCAAAGATCTTCATTGATTTATAACTTTTTCAATTGAATTTCTTTTGATTAATTACATTAATTTTACCTTCTTACCTTGTTAATTAGATGTAATTCAATTAATTGGTCAATTAACTTTCTTTATTGCTTTCTTTTCTTCTTTATCTTTTTTGTTTCTTTTCTTTTTTTATCTTTTTCGTTTCGTTTCTTTTCTTTTTTATCTTTCTGACAATTTTTCTTTTTTAAAGTTAAAGCCATCTTTTCGGTTTTTTACTTATTAAACTATATGTACAAATGCACCTATGCAACGGAAAAAAAAAACTAATAGAACTCTCATACTTGCTAGTATTTACCAAGTGGAGAGGTTTAATGATTACCATAATGAAGTTCCTTTTTTTCTACCAAAAACCAAGAGGAGGGGTTTAATGATTACCGTAATAAAGTCTCTTTTTTTTTTTTTCTACCAAAAACGATATGTGCACTTTCCCAACATATTGAAATTTTAAATCAATTCTGAAAAATTTATAAATTTATACTTCTGAAAATTTTCCGACATGTTGAAATTTTAAATAAACCATGAAGAGTAATAGAAAGCGACTTGATAGTATTTACCGACTGAGTATGCCGAATTTTTTTCCCAGAAAAACTTGAAATATAGTTGTCAGAAAAAAAAAAAAAAAAAACTTATGCGGAGCGCGTGGGTGTGGGGGTTAATTTGTAATGGTTTTTAATTAATTTAATGCAATTAAAAAATTTAAATCAAAATATTAGTTGCATTCAAAATCACAGCATCTCCTGCCATTTTCAAATTTTGCCTCATCGCATTTTATAGGCATTTAATTAAAGGAATAAAATGTCAATGCTTAATAATATAATATTCTAAAAAAATGATACTATTAAATTTAATTTTTTTTAAATGACTTTCAATATTATTTTATTATTTACTTTAATTTTTTAATTATGTTATCACTTTATTATATTTTAAAAATACATACTGTAAGATTTAATTGTTGTCAGAACATTTTCATAAAATTAAATGTAGAACATGAGTTATTTTAAATATTTATATAACGAAATGAAAATCATATTTACTATATAATAATATAATATATACATATATTTTAACAAAGGCAATATTATTTTTAAAAGAAATAATGAAAAAAAAGCTTCTTACGTTTAGTTGTGTATATATATTCGTCTGCAATATTTTTATTTTTGTTTGGTTCACAACCATTTTCATTTATGTCTGCTAAATACATAAAAAATGAAAAGATAGATATAGTATTGTAACAACCGAAAAAAAAAGGGAAAATATATTTTTCTGTAAAATGAAATAATTACAGTATTATTAAATAGATTTTTTTTATTACTCGACAATTTATATGTAGAAAAGAATGATATTACTTTTTGTTTGATTGACTTATATTATAATGACATAAGTTCCCAGAAATAGCAATGTTGTCTTTGATTTCAAATTTAACATCAAAGATATCATTGTTATAATTTGTCATAAAGATAGCATTCTATTAGAGTGCAAAAAATATGCTTAATCGAATTTTTAGTTTTATCTTGAAAATGTTTAATCCTCACGTAGTAGAGTTTCACTTTTATATGTTTAATCCTCACCTAGTAGTAGTGTAATGACCGATACTTAAAACATTATGAGAAAATGACTGATCACTTTCTCTCTCCTAATTTATCATTTTCTAGTAACTTTCTCTTTTCAATCTCCTGAGCTTGAATCTAAGCTCCTTTTTTTTTTAAAAATTTATTTATACTAAAAATGCTACGTTTTATTGGAATCACAAGATTCTTCTTGAACCACCACATTCTGGTGACATTCCATCTAACCCGTATGTTTTCTGACCGAACAAAATGTAGATTCTCAATCCTTATGCTATTGGTTTTGATTTAATATATAGTATGTAAATTTTGGTTGATGTTTACAAAAAGTCCCAAATTTTAGTATTAGGGTAATTTCATAATTTTAATAAATTGGACCTTAGAAATTATTATTTAGATAATTTTTGTGATATTAAGGTGTTTTTGGAGATAATTAAGGATTATGGATATTTTTATTTGGGAGAAATTGGATGGGTTAATAAAGGATTCACAAGAGGGTGGTAATTTCAGATTAATTATGCATAATAATTATGAACTAGAACTGTTTAATTACAGAAGATAATTATTCTAAATTAAGTGAAATTAAATGAAAATATTTTGGTACTATTTGGGATCTGCAGCTCATGTAGACGCAGATTTGGATGCACCTGGAAATCAATAATGATCCTATCTAAGTGGATTTTCTTTAAATTAAATTTAAGAATTAAAAGTTATTTTGTGATGATATTTAGAAATTAAGATTATTTGTCGGAAATGAACCATTTTTTCTTATATTTTAAATATATTTTATTACTGCATCACCTACATCTTCTTCTGATCATTTGGGTTTTCTTCACTATTGTAAATGTATTATTGTTTCCATTCTTTTTTTTTTTTATCTAAGTTATTGTATTTTAGCCATTTTTTTTAAAACATCTAGAATTGCTTTGAGAGTAACTCAAGTTGGTGCCAATTTGATGATGTGTTAAATTATTTTGCTTTTCTTAAGAACTATTATATATTGAAATTATATTGTTGTGGGAAATCTAGTAGTATTTGCTATAGCCACTAGATATATTTCCAGAAATAAGATTTATTTGCAGGTACAAACGAGTTAGTTCAGGTTTTAGGGGATGTTCTTTCGAAATATCTATAAAATTTTGGTATAATTTCCTCGAAGTAGAACTCATCCCAGATATAGTCTTGTCAGCTTCGTATGACAATATTATGCTTTATTTTCTATTGATCTGCATAGGGTTGTGCAATGTTTGATTCCACATGATAAATTCTTCTTTGATGTTTTTTTTCAAAATTATTATACTTGTTAATTGGTATTTTTCTAGACGATTGTCTCAGAGAATTATTGGTTAGGAGGAAAGGGATATGGTCCCCAGGAAAGGCAAATCTAAGGAGGGAAGGTACTGGATAAGTTGATCGAAGTGGGATTCGCCGTCTGACATGGGTAATGGCATGAATAGGGGAAGGCGTGAGATTTTGAAGAGGAGAGAACAAGAAGGAAGACTTAGGGTTGAAGTTAAACGACGTAGTTTTATATTTAAAAATTTATTTTCAAACAATCAGTTATAAAATTGTTTTGTTGCTATATCAAATTAAAAATAACTTTTTATTTAATATTAATTAGGAATAAAACTTTTTTGTTTGTAGCTTTTATATAAAAAAATTAGTGATATGTATAGCCAAAATTCCCACCAGGCTGGGCCGAGTTGGCCCAAGGTAGAAAACCGGGCTGGGCCATTAAAGTCCAAGGAAGGAGATCAATTAAATCCATTAGACTGGCCTGTCAGAGCCAAACCAATTTAGCGGTGGCTTGGCTTGGTCGAACAGGGAGTTTTCTGGAAGGAGTTACGACATTCAATTTGGATAGTTGACTCGGGAATAAAGAGAGCCAAGCAACGAACATCCATAGTGCCTCGGAACGGTCTTCCGTGACTTGAATGTGGTAAAAGTTGAGGAAAGTTTCAAATAGGAAAGTTCATTAAGTAATCAATGCTATACACCTTCCTATATCTAACCTTCGAAATCATGCATGAATCAACTTGGGAACTTGCCCTAAACTAAGGTGGCTAGGATTTCCTACCCTTGGTGAGGAAGGCAAAGCCAAGCATATAAATATCCCACTATCACTCAAAACAAAGGTACACACTCTCAGTTGATCTTACACTAAAAAGCCCAAAGCATACTCATACACAAACTGACTTGAGCGTTGGAGTGTCTTTGGCTGGTACCACACCTGTGCCCCAAGCCTTCACGTTTGTCTTGTTTTGTAGGTCAGCGGCGGAGTACACGACGGTTTTGTGGAGGGGTAAAATCTGTCATAAACAGTTTGGAGCTAGAAAGAGGGCTTATGGCTGAAGTTTAGCACAAAAATCATCGTAGGCCTATTTCCGGTAAATTTAAGCGATATCACCAATGGCATCAGAACAACGTCAAACCCTATCCTCTATGGTTGTCATGCCGAACGAACGCGAGGACGAAATAACACCACTCCAAGGCGATGTCGCAGGCACATTAGCTAAGGGCAGCGGAGCCACTACGAATGACATTCGATTTGAACAGCTCATGGCTCAGACGGAAGAATTGGTCTCCAACAACAATGCAATAAGGCTCAGGAACAAATCAATCGACAGCTATTTGAGGCCTTTAAAACCGTATGAACCCCGACAGCACCAGAGAGGGCGAACCAACCACAAAAGACAAAGGGAATGGAGGTCACAAGTCGAGAGAATGAACCCGCTAGACTGGCAGAAGGAGATACAGATCAGAATAGCCGATCGAACAAGTGTAGTCATGGCAAGAACGGGGGCCGTTCACGGAGGATTTCACGAGGCTATGAGTCGAGTGGAGACTCCTACTCAACTAACGAGTATACCCACAAAAAGGGTAAGGCAGCACTAGGCGAGTGCGAGTCGAGAACGGGAAAAAGCGACAACCGATCAGAGCGAGCTGATTTGGCACGGCAAGATGGCAGAACCAACAAATGGTATGACGAAATACCAGACACGCCTTTTGTGGTTGCTATCACTCTAATCACCACACCAGTGGCTATTCTACACTAAAATTCACACTGTACGACGGCAGTACCGACCCGAGGGATCACATAATACACTTAAGACAAGCCATGATCCCTACTTACATCCCTCAGTCCGATAGGGATGCAGTGATATGCAAGGTGTTTGCTTCAAGTTTTAAGGGACCTGCCCTGCTTTGGTTCAACCGTTTACCGTGATGAAACATCAAGTCATTTCACGAGCTGGCGCAACAATTCATGACCTAGTTCACGTCAAGCCGCCAGTACAGAAGGAATCCAGATGATTTGTTTAGGGTCCAACAACAAGGAGAACCGCCTCGTGACTACATTCAGCGGTTCAATGACATGAAATTCGAAATAATGGATTGCCCAGATGTCGTTGCTTGCCATGCATTCAAGCGCGGGGTGTTGCCTGAGACCAAGATTTATGATTAAATGGTCCGGAAGAAGCCAAGAAACCCTACAGAAGAATGTTAAGCACTTAATCATGAAATAGAAGAATTACTGAAGTGAGGATACCTCAAGTAATTTGTCTCAAAGCCGAACAAACAGGACTCAGACAGACATAAGGGGGAATCTCCTAGGGAAAAGACTCATCCTCAAATAAACAATGAAGTGGAGGTTCGAAAGGTCATCCATTTAGTACATGGGGGAATAGCATGCGGAGGAGAATGCAGGGAAGATAGGAGGGCCTACGCTCTTCAATGGATAGCACAGGTTTCCACAGTTCGAAAAGAAGAGCCAACTATCACCTTTACAGCTGAAGACACCACTGGGGTGCTGTACTCCCATAATGACGCTTTGGTGGTCATGCTGGATGTGAGAAATTGCACCATCAAGCGGATATTGATAGACAATGGTAGCTCGGTAGATATCGTGTTCTCGAGCACATTAGAAAAGATAGGAATTAACCCCTCGGTAGTCCAACCCACCAGAGCCACACTGATTGGGTACAATGGGAGCGAAAACTTGGCCAAAGGGAGAATCACCCTCCCTGTCACGGTTAAGAACGTGACCCAGATGATAGAAATATGGTAGTTGACACCCCTTCGGCCTATAACATGATTCTAGGTCGGCCATGGTTACACGGAGGCTATTCCATCTTCCTACCATCAGAAGGTCAAATTCCCAACCAACAGCGGGGTGGACGAAGTAAAAGGCAACTAATCCACAACCAGGATCTATTATATTAAGGTTGTGGATGGGAAACATAAATAGCAATCACAGAAGTCAGGGGTGGCACATATCGATAAGATGGTTGCCTTAGAGGATTTGGAGGACGTGCAGATAGATCAGGACCACCGTTATGCGACTAAAATAGAAACTCAAATGGATCCAGAGGTTCAGCTCCGCTTGATACAATTTCTGAAGGATCACCGTAGTACATTCGCTTAGTCTACGGATGACATGGTGGGAATAGATCCGGGGGTCATCTCTCACAAGTTGAATGTGGATCTCGCTTACAAGCCGATTCAGCAAAAGAGGAGAAAGTTTGCACTAGAACGGAATCAAGTCATCAATGAAGAAATTGACAAGCTGTTAAAGAACTGGTTTGTCAAGGAGGTGCATTACCCCGATTGGCTCTCCAATGTGGTGGTAGTACGGAAGAAAAATAGGAAGCCTAGAGTATGCATTGACTTCACTGATCTAAACAAAGCATGCCCGAAGGACAGTTTCCCCTTACCTAAGATCGACATGATCATGGATGCTCCAGTCGGTTATCAGCTATTGAGCTTCATGGATGCCTATTCAGGCTATAACCAAATCATGTATTATCCCAACGATCAAGAAAAAACAACATTCGTGACAGAATGGGGAATCTACTGTTACAAAGTCATGCCGTTTGGACTAAAGAATGCAGGAGCTATTTACCAGAGATTGGTGAATAAAATGTTCACTGTACATCTGGACTTGACAATGTACGTATACATTGATGACATGTTAGTCAAGTCCATTTGTACGACAGATCATGTTCAGCATCTCAAGCCTTCGAGGTACTGGACGCTCATTGGATGAAGTTGAACCCCACCAAATGCACATTCGGGGTTAGCTCGGGACAGTTCTTGGGTAATCTAAACCAAATAAGTGCTTTGCTCGACATGCCTTCTCCCAAAATTATAAAGAAAGTACAAAGGTTAAACAGACAAATAGCAGCACTGAGCTGCTTCATCTCAAGGTCGTCCGATCATTGTGTCTCTTTTTTTAGAACTTTAAAGGGGAACAAAGATTTTGAGTGGACAAAAGAATATGAGTAGGCTTTACAACGTCTGAAGACATACCTAGCTTATCTTTGTCAAAGAGGCAAAGGGAACCACTGTACTTATACCTCTCTATCTCGGACCATTCTGTCAGCTTCATGCTAGTCCGAGTAGAAGGAAGGCAGCAACACCCTATTTACTACGTTAGCAGGGCGCTTGTAGATGCAGAAACTCATTATTCCTTTATTGAAATGTTGGCTTTGGCTCTGCTCGTCTTTTCAAAAAAATTAAGACCATACTTTCAATGCCATAAAATTATCATAGTAACTTCATACCCTCTCAAGGCAGCACTTCATAGCCCAGACATAGTAGAAAGGATGGTTCGTTGGGCAATCGAATTGGGAGAATATGGAATAGAATATTAACCCCATACAACTATCAAATCTTAGGTATTGGCTGATTTTGTTACGGAGTTCTCATGGAATGAAGAGCCGGAACATGAGGGAAATAAGATAGACAGCCTAGAAGAGCCAATCGAGATTACTTCTTCTAGCCATGAACCCGTTCAGACGGAAGCATCGGGCAGTGGAACATGTTAGGACATGGTGCCTTAATCAGTATGGAAGTTATTTATTGATGGTTCTTCAAACAGGCATGGAGCGGGGGCTAGAATTACTCTCGAGGACACAGATGGTTTGACGCTTGAGCAAGCATTTCATTTTAATTTCCTCGCGTCAAATAACGAAGCAGAGTATGAGGCGTTGCTAGTAGGAATGAGATTGGCTTGGATAGCAGGGGCACGTAAATTACTAGTCTATAGTGACTCCCAGCTAATAGTAAGTCAAGTCAATGAGGAGTATTCGGTCAAGGATGAAAAGATGGTTTCTTACTTGATGTAGGTAAAGGAACTCATCCAGCAATTCAACCACTTCAAGCTTTGCCAGTTATCAAGAACTGAGAATACCCAAGCAGACGCATTAGCAGCTTTGGGGGCCATGGCAAAAGTCGAGCAGCGCCGAATGATACTGGTTGAATTCTTGGCTGAGCCTAGTGTTGCCAATATGAAAGAAAGTGAGGTTGCAATGTGTATCGACGAAGGCCAAAAAGTGAGGTGGATGAGCCCAATTATGAATTTCCTCATCTCAGGCTCCCTTCCCTGGATAAGTTAGAGGCTCGGAAAGTAAGGTTCATCTCAACCCGCTATTCAATGGTCGCTAGAAGATTGTACCGGAGATCCTTCACAGGCCCGTTATTGAGATGTTTGAATGAGGAAGAATCATGCCAAATTTTAGCAGAAATTCATAAGGGACACTGTGGCAACCACTCTGGAGGATGAACTTTGGCGCACAAGGCTATGTCACAAGGTTATTATTGACCAATCATGCTAAAGGATGCTGCGGATGACTCTCCGCTGCGATAAGTGTCAGCGGTTCGCTTCCATTCCTCGTTAAGCCTCACAAGAGTTGACGTGTGATAAGCCCATGACCATTTGCGCAATTGGGGCTAGACATTGTAGGACCCTTGCCTTTGGCTGTGGCCCAGAAACAGTTCATCCTTGTGGCAACATATTACTTTAGTAAATGGGTTGAAGTTGAGGCATCGCATAAATTAAGGATAAAGATATAGTTGGTTCATTTGGAAAAATATTATATGCGGTATGGCTTGCCACATATTTTGGTGGCGATAATGGATCATTCATCTCGACAACACAAGATTTCTTTGCCGAATGGAAGATCACTATGCATTTTTCTTCTCCGCGGCATCCCAGGCAAACGGTCAAGCTGAATTAACGAATAAAACCATTATAGGCAACTTAAAGAAGTAGCTTGAGGAGGCTAAGGGAAAGCGGTCGGACGAGCTACCTGGCGTACTTTGGGCAAGCTGAACTACGCCACGGCCCGGGAAACTCCTTTCGCTCGTCTATGGAACCAAAGTCATTCCTGCGAGAAATAGCCATTCCAACTCTTGAGTGGCTCGCCGAGCAAGAAAGAAATTATGAGCTAAGGCGACAATCGCTGGACAGCTCAGAAGAATTAAGAAAGAATGCCTTGGTGCACATGACGGTGTACCAACAGAGTATTACTAGGCACTACAATACCAAGGTTCGACTCCGCCAGTTCAGGGTTGGAGATTTTATACTGTGCAAGATCTTTCAGAACACCTAGGAGTTGAAAAGCGGGAAGCTTGGTCCTACATGGGAAGGTCCTTACCAGGTCATAGATATACCCAGACTGGGGACATATACATTACAATTTATGAGCGGCTTTATGTGTGCTGGAATTGGAGTTTGGTTCATTTACGCCGATATTATCATTGAAAGAATGATGTATAGTGCATTCGCACTTTCTTTATCATTTCTTTGTACAGTGCATTCGTACTTTCTTTATTCGGATAAATAAAATATTATTTACACACAAATCGTACACTCTATGTTTGCCTTATTATGGATGAGTTTGATTTTGAGAATTCAGGGGGTGACTCGCCCTCTATCTTTACAAACGCACATATTCCCATGGTACGGTTAAATTATAAGGTTGGGTCATAGTCAATTCAGGTGGTGCTGCCTGGTCAGTTTGACCCTTGATTTGGTACACTTTTATGGCCTTGTAAGGAGTAGGGACGACCGTCCAGAAGGTCAACTACACTTCTTGGCCCGCAGTAATTTTAGTTTGGTCAGTCGAGTTGCTAGCACACAACTTGGTCAGTTTCAACTAAAATTGTTAATTTGGTTCAGCCGATAACGAACACTCGGATAGTTGTGAAACTAATTAAGGATATATGTTGGAGCGAATCAAAGTCACATTAAATTCATGAAGTAAACATTACAGAAAATAGACGTTTTAAGAAGTAAAATATAATTGCAAAACAAAAATGCAAGATCAGAGCTAACGAGGCTCGTTGGTTGTTATTGGGTAGCAGTAACTTCGGCGTTTGCCCTGCATTCTCAAACCTAGCTGCCTCCATTGCCTCGACGAAGGAGTCTCTGGTAGGAGAGCGGGACTCCTCAGGAGCTGGGGGGAGCTCTTTAGGCTGGATATCTTTGTTCCGCTCACCGCCGGAGTCATCTTCAGCTTCATCTTCCTCAGAAGAAATTTCACTGGAGTCGTTGTTACCTTCTTCGTCATAGCTTGGTTCTAGAGTGGGCCAGTTGGTTTCCCTAGCCTTGAACCTACGGATCATCTCTCTGCGGGCTTTGAGGAAGGCGTCCTCGACCCCCTTACGGTAAACAATTTTCTTTTTACGAGGCCAATCTGTGGCTCGGGTTAGTAAATCATCCCGTTCAGAGGCTATCCTCGAGAAATCCAGCGTCAGGTTCCTCAGCTCTTCCTCCCTTCCGAACTTCAGTCCGCTTCGCACCAGTTTTTTCAATTTGTTTGGCTTTCTTTGGTGGCATCAGCGATTTTGCTTGAGTCTTGAGCCTCTTCCTCAAGACTTTTGTTCGTCACAGAGAGTTTGTTCAGCATCGCAGTTCTCTTTTTCTGTACATTGTCCGCCTTGATAACCATCTCAGAAAGGGACCGGCAGTTTTGAGCGACCTGCATTGAATAAGGAGTGGTCAAAACCAATATATGAAGAGCGGAAGATAATATTTAGGTTTGAATATATCTTGAGAGCGCATTGCTCGGCTTCATGGTTGATTTCATCAAAGGACATCCCCTTGAGGATGACCCGGTCATGTCGGGTCATTAAACTGTCTACCACCTCGGCCACGTGGTCTGGTTCAGTGCTAACCGAGGCACTATCCTCGAGCCCTAGGTCAGGAGTTTGAGGAACCTTTCCCTTGTCTTTGCTCGTCGGGGACTCAAATGCCTTTGCCTCTTCCTTGGAGGCAATTTTGGCGAGAGAGGTTACTGATCAAGTCTTTTGGTTAGACAAGCACCGTCTTCGGGTTGGCTAAGGGCCCAGCTTGGGGCGGACCCAGCTTTTTTTGCTTTCTTTTCTTTCCTCTTGCTCCTTTTTCTACACTCTGCGTCGGTTGGGATTTTACCTTCATTTTTCCCATATCGATAATGGATATGAAGCCCAGAGGTGGTTGGTTGAGTATAGCAACCTAAGACAACCTTCAGGGCGTGCATATATGGAACTTCGGAAATAGGAAAAGGGATACCTTCAGGGGTTTGTTCGGTGGGTTCTTTGGAAGGACCTTCTTCTCCTTGAAGCTCGGTCGTCCAGTAACCTGATGCACGAAGTGTCTCTTTAGAAAGCAAAGAATGAAGGCTTCTTCCTTTTGCTCTTTATAGTAGGTCGATTGTGTTGTTTTGCTCGGGGCTAGTTGGAAGCCCGCGAGGTTTAAAGCTGCATAATTGGAAAGTCGGTTCGGACCTCTGAGACCAAATGAGTGAACTCTATAATCGGCGTGCCAAGCTGGATCAAAGACCCTCCCTTTTGACAGAGAAGTATCTTTCTTTTCAGCCCTTGTCGCTTGTTAGCGCGTCCGTAAGAAGTTTGGTTTGTTGTTGAGCATAGAAAGCATATCTGCTTTCTTTGCTCTGCTTCAGGTAGAAAAAATGAAGGAAGATGGGTATATTTATTGGTTGTTTGCACCTCTCGGACAGAACAATTAGTCCTAAGAGGTAACGCCAATTGTTCGGCATAAGTTGCCCAGATGCGAGGTTGAAGTAGTTCAGTATCATGTTAATGATGTTGTGAAAAGGGAGTCTAAGGCCAAGTTTGAATGCTATTTCGTAAAAGTAAGTCCATCCTTTGCGAACGGAGTCTGCTCTTTCTCCTTTTTTGGGGACAGATAGCACAACATTTTGAGAAAAGCCATATCTCTCCTTGAGGTATGACATGTCTTTGGGTTTGAAGACAGAAGGAATGTCGGTTTTTATCAAGATTGGGTGCTGAATAAAAAACTTAGGGCTATGGTTTAGATCGTCCCTCTTAGCACTAGGCTCGATATAGAGTGCAAGATTTTGTTCGGCAACTTGGTTTGGTTCAAAGACCCTAACTGATGAATTAGCAGAAGAAGATGATGGAGTGGAGTCGGAACAGGGATCAGAGTACACTAAGTAAGGTTCAAGAGGGGCATAGGACTCCTCTGACGATATTTTAGCGGGAAACACAAAATACAGAAAATCAAAATGGAGAAATGGATTTGAGCCTAACCTCAGATGTTCACCGGGAAAGCGTGCTTCATCGGGAGAGATGAACAGGTAAAACACGGGGGTAGATCTTGGAGTTTTGGCTTGAATCTGAGTCTGAATGAACGAAAAAAACTCCTACGCTGTTCAAAATCTTTTGCGATCACGAATGAAGCCTAAGTTGAGCGTTTGCTTACCGGAGAGCAATTTAGAAGCAAGAACAATGGATTGGGGATGGAGAAGCACAGAGAATAGGGCTTTTGAAGGTTGAAAAGAAAAAGTAGAGTTAAAGGGTTTGACCGACGTTATGCGGTAATTATGAGCGGATGCGATTTAGATTTCAAATTTAATTGCGCGTGTCTTCACTCCATCTCATTATTTATGTCAGGTCATTATTATTTCGTGTAGCGTGTAGGTGGGTGTCAGGAGGACGTTTGGTTTTCGAGATTTGAAGAGATGAGCACAAGGTGAATAGACAGTAACCGAACCATCTTATTAACTTCGCTGGTTCGGTGACTGGGGGGCTGACTGTATAGCCAAAATTCCCATCAGGCTAGGCCGAGTTGGCCTAAGGTGGAAGACCAAGTTAGGCCATTAAGGTCCAAGGAAGGAGATTAATTAAATCCATTAGACTGGCTTATCAAAGCCTAACCAATTTAGCGGTGGCTCGGCTCGGTTGAATAGGGAGTTTTCTGGAAGGAGCTACGACATTCAATTTGGATACTTGGCTTGGGCATAAAGAGACCCGAGCAACGAACAACCATAGTGGCTCGGAACGATATTCCTTGACTTAAATGTGATAAGAGTTTAGGAAAATTCCAAATAGCAAAGTTCATTTAGTAATCAATGCTATACACCTTTCTATATCCAACCTTCCAAATCATGGATGAATCAACTTAGGAACTTGTACTAAACCAAAGGCTAGGATTTCCTACCTTGGTGAGGAAGGCAAAGCCAAGCCTATAAATATCCCACTATCACTCAAAACAAAGGTATGCACTCTCGGTTGATTTTACACTAAAAGCCCAAAACATACTCATACACATACTGACTTGAGCGTCGGAGTGTCTTTGGCCGGTACCACACCGGTGCCCCAAGCCTTCACGTTCGTCCTATTTTGTAGGTTAGCGGTGGAATGCGGGTGCAGACGAGCAAAATCATGTCATAAACATGATAAATTGTATTTTTATGGCTATTATACAAAATAAATTAGTGGTAAAATAATTTTGTACTGTCATTTAATATTATTTAGTTATAAAAGATTTGTAACTATTATAATACATCAACAATTTTATTGGAGAAAGTTGCCACCAAAGTATTTTTGAAGTTTCAACTGCAAAATTAGCTCTGAGTTGAATTGTACTTAATTTTAATAATTTCTCAACTATCAATTACAAAATTAAGTTCTGTGACAATATACAACAACCTTTTAAGTATAAAAAAAAATTGAGGCAAGGATTTCGTAGCTAAATATTATGGGAAAATTTGATTTAGAATTTTTGTTATGGAATTTTATTACGAGGTTAACTCGTAACTAATTCTACTGAATTAGATACGAACTATACATTCCTTACAAAATATTAATATTATGCTACGAAAATACTATTTATAGCAAAGATTTTGTGGCTGAAGCATTATTTTTTTTGTAGTGAAACTCTTCTACTAGGTGAGTATTAAATATTTAAAAGTGAAACTCTACTTAGGTGAGGATTAAACATTTTCAAGATAAAAATAAAAATTCAATTAAGCAATATTTTTTGCACTTTAATAGAATGCAATTGTTATGATAAATTATAACATTGATGTTTTTTATGTCAAAATTGAAATCAAAGGTAACATTACTATTTCTAGAAACTTATGTCATTATAATATAAAAGTCAATCAAACAAAAAGTAACATCATTCTTTTCTACATATAAATAGTCCAATAATAATAATAATAATAATAACTCTCTTCAATAATACTTTAATTATTCCATTTTAGAGAAAAATATATTTTTCCTCTTTCTTTGGTTGTAACAAACTATATATTTCTTTTCATTTTTTTTATGTATTTAGCAAACATAAATGAAAATGGTTGTGAACAAAAAAAACTTAAAAATATTGTAGATGAATATAACAACTGCAAGTAAGAAGCGCCTTTTTCTTCTTTTCTTTTTTTTTTTTTTAAAATAATATTGCCTTTGGTAAAATATATGTATATATGTTATATTATCATATAGTAAGTATGATTTTCATTTTGTTATAAAAATATTTCATGTTTTACATTTAATTTTATGAAAATGCTAACAACAATTAGATCTTAGAGTATATATTCTTAAAATATAATAGAGTGATAACTTAATTAAAAAATTAAGGTAAATAATAAAATAATATTGAAAGTTATATAAACATATTAAATTTAATATTATCATATTTTTAGCATATGTTGGATTGATATACTATTATTAAGCATTGAAATTTTATTCCTTTAGTTAACGCCTATAACATGTGATAAGGCAAAATTTGAAAATGGCAGGAAATGCTGTAAGCTTTCAGAGATCTATTGGTATGTGCATCTAATATTTTGAATGACCTAGATTGATTTAAATTTTTAATTGCATTTAATTAAATTAATTAAAAAACATTACCAATTAAACCCACACACGCTTGCTCTGCATACGCCGTTTTATTTATTTATTTTTGACAGCTATATTTCAAGTTTTCCTGGGAAAAAAAATCAGCATACTCTTTTTGGTAAATAAAAAATCAGCATACTCAGTAGGTGAATACTTGCAAGTTGCTTTCTATTACTCTTCGTGGTTTAAACTTCAAAATGTCGGGAAACTTTTAGAAGTATAAATTTATAAATTTTTCAGATTTTATTTAAAATTTGGATACGTTGGACTTTATTTAAAATTTCAATACGTTGGGGAAGTGTACATATATATTATTTTTTTTGTAGAAAAATAAAAAGTCTTTACTGTGATAATTATTAGTTCAGAAATTAAATCCCTCCCTTGGTATTATAAAGCTGAATACATTTGTTGTGTCACACCCTAGGTGTGCATTTGTACATATAGTTTAATAAGTAAAAAAGCAACAACATGGCTTGGACAATAAAAAGAAAAATTGTCAAAAGAAAACTCATTGTGTAAAAGAGAGAGAAAAAGAGGGAAAAAAGAAGAAGTAAAAGATAAGCAATTAAGAAAGTTAATTGGTCAATTAATTGAATTACATCTAATTAAAAAGGTAAGAAGGTAAAATTAATGTAGTTAATCAAATGAAATTCAATTGAAAAAGTTATAAATCAATGAAGATCTTTGATTTATAATTTGCCACATGTGAGTGGATTATAAAATGCTAGGTATACCTAGTCAAAATGCTTAGTATATATTGAGGATCCTAATCAAATTAGGGTTTTTTGCTAACCCTAATATGAATCCTCTCAGTCACGTAATATAAATAGAGCTGTAAACTTTGAAATATCACGGTACACAAAAGTGATGCCTTTTTCATATAAATCTTTGAGTTTAATTTCAAGTTCTTCAATGGAGAAATCTTCAGATTTATCACCGTCCAATAGGGCAAGTCTTCCCGATGATCTCATAAGTTTAATCATAGAGAAGCTTGTTCATCTTTCTGATTTTATCCGGTTCAGCGTCGTCTGCAAGTCATGGAATTCCATCGCTTCATATCATCGCATGCAAAAACTTAATCAGTTAAGCAATCACCAACTTCCTTGGAAATTTACCGAATTCCAGCCCTACAATCTTCGACTTCAAGCTACGCATACCTTCCGAATACATAGCTATGATGTATCACTGCGCGGGTTCTTCCCATGGTTGGTTGATTTTTCAGAAGGAACTAGTTGTAACTCTTTTAAACCCACTTTCCGGCAACATCATTCATCTTCCACGGTTGATTGATCGTTCCAGACATATTTTGCGTAGACATACATATCCATCAAGTGACTATTATGCATTTACAAGTGTTATATTGTAAAGAGACCCTTCTCTGGGATCTTTTGAGGTCCTGATCTTTGGTGCATATATTGCTCATCTGAAATTTGGTGATAAATTTTGGACCTTATCAGAAAGGTTAAAGGATTTTTGTTCTCCTCAAAGCTTAATCTTTTATAAAGATCGAATAATTGGTGTCTGCAAATATGGTGGAATTATGTGTTTGGATGTTATCATCGGTGTCAAGGGTTCCAGGCGCATCGAGCTTCGTGAAATTATACCAAAGTGCGACATATATATTGGAGATTCCTTTCTTTCGGAAACCACCTTAGGGGACCTTCTAGTAGTGTACAGATACAGATACGCCAACTGTGGCAAGTTTAAGGTTTCCAAGTTGATAGAGTCAGATGGACAATTACCACGTCTCGTTCCGGTTGACAATTTAGATGGCAATTCAATATTTTTGCATTGCTTGTATAACCAATCTATTTCTGTTTTAGCTTCCAATTATGTGGGATATTGTAGGCCAAATTCAATCTACTATCAATATCCAGGTTGGGGGTCAATATTAACACCAGATGGTGTAAAAATAGAAGAATTCAACTTGGAAGATCAAAGTTGTCAGAAGCATCCAATTCCTATACCTCTTGAAACGTTTTGGATAGTGCCTTCAATGACATTGCCACCTGCGAAGGTTTAATATTTTTTTGTTTTCCCAACTTGTTGACGGTGCTTGATTCATTTACTTAGTTTTTTATTTTATTTTATTATTTATAAACTTTTTTATATCTCGTTATTTTGTCAACCAACAAAAGTAACACCACAGGCACCCACCACCAGTACAACAATTTAGTGGCTCTATCACTAGCTTATCTGCTTAATATAAGTTCTTCATTTTTAATTATAAAAAAAAAACTCCAAATATTAGTTATTCTCTCCTTCAAATTGATTAATCATTGTTATAATTAACTACTTTATTGAAACAGAAAGAATAATAAATTGAAACAATTCCATTAATTTCTTTAATACTAGAATGATTACAACCACAACATTCAATATTTATATATAGAGTTTACAAATAGTATAATCATACACATATTACAGTCGTAGACATAAATGTGGCGCAATTATAAGAGCCACTCACAGGAATGCAATAAATGCATTAATATAATTAATGTAGACTGAAGAGTTGAATTGGCTTCATTTGTAAACTTAATTACGGTCTTTTGGCAAGGAATGAGCAACAAAATTTTTTCATAATTGAAGAACCTTCTCTGCTACAAATATTGGTGGTTTATTGGTCCTTTGCTACGACAGTAGGCTTGTGGCTAAATGTAATTTTATTTTTGTAGAGCTTCACCATAGAATCTTTCATAACAAGTCCTTCTCTACTTTGTATATGTATAAATATTAACTTGGCCTGTGATTATAGCATTCAAATCATGACAATATCATAAATATGTTAACAAATATGACAACTCAAGAGATCTTACTCTCCACCACAGAAAAACAAAATATTTTAGGACCAAGTTGTCTACTTCTAGACCTTTAGGTTTGAGTGTTTGACATTAAAAACCCATGAAAAAACAAAAGAAAAAAGAAAAAGAAGAAGGAAAGGTAAAATGATCTTGTTCTCCACAACTACTCAAAAACAAAATATTTTTGGTAGCAGATTTCATAGCAAACGAATCCGTTGGCCCAGTGGCAACTATCCACTTCTAAACCCTTTAATTGAGTGTTTGACTTTGGAAAATAATTCGTCTTTATATAAGACTTCTGATGAAAGTGAAACTCTACGAACTGGTGAGGATTAAACATTTTGAATGGAAATTTTGTGTCCAATTTTTCTGTTTTCCTAATAAAAATTAGATATATTATCATCACAAATATAATATATAACAGTCAATCTCCTCTTCGTTAACTCATTCTTATGTATTTTCTTTCTCCATGTTTTCTTTTTTTTTTTTTTTTTTTAATCTTCCATATCTTAATTTTTTTTTCTTTTTTCTTTGTCTTGGGCGAATCAGCTTTTGTGAACTTTATTTTTTCGTTTTCCCTTTTATTTTTTAACTATGAACTTGACTCTCTTTTTTTTCATTTTTTTTGCTCGTTATATTTTCCTTGGCTTTTATTATACATTTATATATAATAACAGTAAGTAAAATTTATATTTTGGCCTACTGAATGACTTTGATTAATATAAAAATAAATTATTAAATAAAACCTTTTTATTTGGATATTTAAATTAAATCAAATTAAATTTTTTAGTAAAGTTGGATTAGAATTGTATTTTGTTTTTCTATTTTTTTGCTTAGAAGATTGTAATTGTTTTAGTATAGTTTCTGTATCCTATAAATGACAGAGATCTATAAATACTACAGGTCCTTTACAATATATAAAGAAGTAATTTGGTTGAGGAAAACACCTAAAAAAAAAAACAAAACATTACATAATAGCCTCTAACAGTTTCAATTAAAATAAAAATTAAATAACAATAATAAGGTTGCAGGTTTTCTAAATTAAAATTCTACTCATAATGAGTAGATGTTAACAGCAATAATTTCCTCAATATGTTTTTCTTAACTGTTTAATGCTTGCTATTTTTGGGACTGATTGCATTTGTATGCAAATCTTTGGTATTGAGTTTGAGTTACATGTACCCATAAAACAAAATCACACAAGACAGGAAAAAATTATTTTAATAGAGGAAAATGAAGTCTATCCATTAAGTCATGAACAATAACAAACTGATACTATTGTGAAATATTGATTAGTTTTATATTTTTAAAAAAATGAAAAAGAAAAACAACATACACTCATAAGATTGGGAAGTTTTTTTTTTTTTGTTAAATATAAGACTGGGAAGTTGAAACTGCAAAGTAAACAGTATGACTAAAGCTTACAAAAAATAAAATTATATATATAATTGTAAATAATTAAATCAGGTTTGAGAAGTAGAAAAAAAGAAGATTGAAGATTTCTTGAGGCTATAATACTATGAAGTTCCGAAAGAAATCAAATAGTTAGACTCTCAGAAAAGCAGACAACTAATCACAATACTGATGGGAGTCTTGTTGCATAAACTAAAGTCTTTAAACGAACTCCTGCAAATTAGAAAATTTCAAAAAAAAAAGAAGGATAGAGAGCATAAAGAAAAGGATGTCAAAATCAATTCGGTGAAGAAAAAGATTATATTTGAAAAACTACATTGAAAAAAAAAAAGAGTTAATGGAGAAGAGATAGGGTTTTATATATTATATTTGAGATGATGAGTAGTCTAACTTTTATTGGGGGAATAAAAGAGAATAGAGAAATTGGACAGAGAATCTCCATCCAAACATTTTCTAGAGAAAAATAAAAAGTCGATTAAGTGTTATTTTTTGCAATCCAAGAATGAGATTTTTATGATAAATTATAACAATGTCATGTTTGATGTCAAATTTGAAATAAAAAAATAACATTTCTATTCCTAGAAACTTGTGACATTATAATTTAAAAGTCAATCAAACAAAAAGTAAGTAGTCTAATAATAAAAAATTATCAAAAAAAAAAAAAGTAGTCTGATAATAAAAGAAACTCTATTGAATAAGAATTAAATTATTTCATTTTATTTTTTCAATTATGACTGTTTTAATTAAAAAACGGATGAGGTCTTATACTACTTAAAAAGGGTGATTTGAAATGTTTAAGAATCTGAAAATAGAGAAAAAGGTTAGATAATTCTAGGGCACCGATGTGGTACCGGCTAAGGACACTCTGACACTCAAATCAGTAATAAAAAATTTTGAGAGAATTGAACAGAGGTTCAGTAAGGTTTGATAGCATACTTGAGAGAAGTTGTCCTTGGAGATTTTATAGGTGAGTGCAAGAGGCAGTTACTATATGCCTAGCATCGTACCTTGCGCTTCACACTCCATATTCCTACTTGTTTATAACTGTCTATGATATGGGAGTGTGTACATGTGGAAGCGGTTACTTGTGGGAATGGTTAAGTAATGAGAGAGTATTTTGTGGAGTGTGAGAGTTGTTTAGTCTCACTTTCCTATAATTATGCTTTCATGACAAAGTACGAGCCTCTAATTTGAGAGTCTGAACCTTAATAGAGTACCATTGGATCTCAAATGAGATTCTTATGTTTGGGTCATAAGGAGATTGTTCTTTGGCTGATGTTGCTTGATTGAAAACCTATAATATTTGCCGCCAGCTACCAAGTCTAGTAATGATTTAATTTATAGACGGTATCTATTGCATTCATTAGGCATTTATTGTTTTGTTCGTTTCATATTATAATTAAGTAGGCTTGCTTATGTGTTTATACAATATGCACCGTATTATTTTACCAAAACTTGGGACCTAGCTCGTCTTCCTCATCATCCTTCTTATTTTTCCAGAAAGAAAAAAATGGCAAGACAAAACTTGACAACTTCTCTTCAGTGCCATTGGCTTCTCCTCCTCCTTGGCCTCTGCGCAGGTGCGTCCTTCTTCACTGCAAACTTTTTATCATCTATATAATTTTCACAATATCTTTCTTAATAAAAACTCAATTAAATTAAGCTAGCTCTCTCCATAGTTGTATAGGATGTGTGTCGTATCCAGGATTAAATATGATTAATTTTGTACTCGGACTGAGACTAATTTGATCGGACTAGAATCAAGATAATTTTAATATTATTTTGTGTTTGGTGCAGTCAGGAAAAAATTATGAATTTTTTATCTTATATTTGATACATGTCAAACTGGGACTAAATATTTTTTTAAAATATATATATATATATATATTCTATTTTATATTTTATTAAATTTATATTTATTATATATATATATATAATATTATAAATATATATTAATAGGCCAACAAGATGTAGACGAGGCAAGCAGAGTTCACAAGCTCGGTTATTGAAACAAACAATGCCACGCCAGTTGCAGGGGACTAAGGGCGTGGAAGAATCCCAGCCGTCCAAAGCACCGAGAGAATTGTGGAGGCCGAGCTTTAAGGAGATTAAGGCATGGATATCTGACAAAGCCTCCAAAGAGGGAGGTTAAGCAAACGTTAAGGTGGTGAAGTAGAGCAATGCCAGAAGAAATCAAGTAGCCATTACCATGGAAAAGAGGGAGTAGGTGAGGAAGAGGAAGAGACAGCTATTGAGACTGAAATTGAGGGAATGGGACGAGGACGGTGAGATCCGTGAGGTTTTGAAGGCGAGCGAGCTAGACGCCAATGAGCTGCTGTTGATGCATGTGAAGGAGCTTGCAGACTAATTTTGACCCAACAAATCAATGGGTCAAAAAGTCCCTCACCACATAATTAAATTTTGTCCCCCTTTATTAAATTTGAATCGGACTAAATTAATCCATGTCATCGTCAAACATCAGCCTTCACTAATTATTAGACAAAATTAGTTTAGTCCCACCCAATCTGGGTTGCCAAACACGCCCATATAGTACATATATGTATGCATGTATATATATAAATGTATATATATGTTTCATGTATGTTGCACTAGGAAGAATGGTGTCTCATGTGGGTGCAGATTTCGACTGCAAGGCATCGTTCAACTGCGGAGGTTGTCCGAACGAAAAGGCGTGCGCATTTACATGGAGTCATTGTCATCTGAACCGGGGAAAAGCGATGTCACATTGTTTCAGACACTCGGGATTAGTGTTTTTGGCGCTGCGTTTGTCGTCGTCCTCGCCTTCCATTTGATGGCTATCGTCCTCGTCGCCCATCTATCATTCGTAATATTACGAGTGACGCCATTAATAGTACAAACGGCACCGTTAATTTTCCGAATGACGCATTTAATATGCTACCTCGTTTGTATTCTTCTTCAGGCCTTATAATTTTATTTTTTATTTTTTGTTTTGCTTAATGATTTAGTTAGTGTGGTGGTAATTACTGACCAATAAACACCTATATATACTGTTTTTTTTTTTTAAATTATATGCCATGCAATGCCATATTTTTGGGCGTTCATCAATTACTACAGAATTAATACATATAATATAGGAGTGCATATATACACCCTTTGCGTATAACATGACGTATATATTCACAGTACTAGTAATATTTTACCTTCACCAAAAAATAAGCAAATAATCCAGACACACTACCTAGCTAACAACTTAATTAACTACTCTTAAGATAGCATTAACTCGTGAGAGGTCCATTTTTTTTTTATATAAACAAGAGTAGAATTACTTTCATCCAAATATCTGTAAGTTATATATATATATATATATATATATATATGTATATGAAAAGCATGCATGAATATATATTACTAAAGTTTGTAGCTCTATGATTTCATTAGGGAATAAGTTCACCATTCAGGACTATATATTTTTTCACTCCAAATAGGACGCCTGGGATTTTGAAAGCCTCAGGTCTTTACGTATGGTGTTCTATTAATTTTTAGAATTTGAAAATACGAGTGCTTGACTAAAAATGAAAAGAACAACTTCTTAATCATATTTAAGTGAACAAAATTTTTCAAGTGATCTATTAAATAGCAATACAAGATTTAAAAAGAAAAAAAAAACACCTTAATAAATCTAATCAATATAATATTATACAGTGAGTAATAAAAAGAATTATATCTAGAAAATTAAATATAAAAAATGAATAAAAGTATATTACATAGTAATATAAGTTATATTACAAAAATATTATTCTTGTCATGTTAATGTAATATCGTACTGACTCATGACCTAGACATTAATTTAATATGTCTTATTATGCCAGATATGGTCTACCTAAATTTGAAAAATATCATGCAAGTTCATGTTGTATTATCATGTCGTGTTAGATTCTGTCGGGCCTAACGGACACCCTCTTCGTGTAAACAATCAATCCCTCCTTGTACATGGATACCTTCTTTGTAAAGACAATCAATTCTCTATGTACATGGACACTCTCTTTGTGTACACAATTAGTCTTTCTGTACACGAACACTTCCTTTATACACGACCAATCTCTCCATATAAACAACAAGTCTATTTGTATATACGGACACCCTCTCTGCATACATGATAATAAGTTTCTCCGTATACACGAAAAACCTTTCCTGTGTACTATACTAGTCTACTATGTACATGGACACCCTCTTCTTTTACATGGACACCCTTTACATATCTCTCTCTGTACATGAACATCTTCTCCGACTAATATCTTATATACACAAACATCCTATCTATATGCACAACTGATCTCTCAGTGACCAAGGACACCCTCTTTATGTACACAGTACACTATCAATCTCTCAGTATACATGGATATATTTATCATGTACACAGAAACAATATTGATGAAGTACTTCTCCTTTTATGTTTTCATACATTTTGTTTCTTTAAAAGCTTCCAAAAAGGCTAGCTAACCACTTTGTACAAAAAGACAATACTTTGTGTGTATTTAGTATTTACTACTTTGTTCTGTCTATTTTTTGGCAAGTACAACTTTGTTTTACTTTGTTTAACAGTTTAACTTAGCATGTTAAGATTGATTAGAAAACTAATACTTCGCTGTTTGGTCTGATTTCTAAATTAATTCCCATTGAGCAAGAATCAGGATGCGATTAACTAACCCATGGACAAAATTATCCAAGTATTATATTCTCAAGTGAGCCAAACAGACCGGAGCGTTTTTTTTTAGTTGTTACTTATTTATTATAACGCTAACTTGCTGCTCAAGAGAAATAATAACAATAACTAATAAAAAATGATTAATTATATTTCATAACAAAGCATTTGCCCAAGTAATCAAACACAGACGGAGAGGGAGAGATCGGAATCGGATACCCAAGCTTTTATCAGCAAGATGGAGTGCGTCTTTCGATTGGTGGGCAACGGTCGCGATGGTGGCCGCCGACACATTGGGGGTGCACAGCATACTGGTTCATAAGTCTAACAAGACAACAATCATATCAGAACTCATAAAATCCTAATAAGCACGGAAAAAAAATCAGGAAACCGTCACGATAATAATATTATTATTATTATTTTTAAACCTCTTAAATACTCAAATATATACTTATTTTTCAATAACCCATTTAAATTAAATATTTTAAGAATTAAAATATTTATAATCATATAATATTTATATAATAAATTTTATAATAGTTTATATATAATATTTATATTTATAGTAGTAGTAATAAATAATAATAATAATAATAATAATAACAATAATAATAATAATAATAAGTGTTTGAGCTTAATATTTCTCAAATTTTTTATCGTTAAGCACATTGGAGTGATTGGATTGGAATAAGATGACTGGAGTGTTGGAGTGATAGATTGAAATGGGATGATTGGAGTGTTCGAGTGATTGGATTGGAATGAGATTGGCTGGAATGTTAGAGTGATAGATTAGAATGGAAAACTTTAATGAAATTAACTAGCCAGACCAAATAAAGGCAAATTAGAAATTTTATAAAAATGTTTGGCCAATGATTTATCGAGATGAATGGAATAATTAGCCGACTATGTTGTATAACTGTAATAACCTCATTTTATTTTTTTTCCGAAACTGTCAATTATCAGACGCATTTTCGGTTTTATCGCAGTTTCATCTTTTTCACCGAAATGAGTAGTTTTTGAATTTCCAAAGCATTTTGTCAGGGCCGAACGTACCCCGTGGAGAGTTGAAAAAAAATTTCTTCTCATTTTCCCCTTGGTCCCGGTTTGACCATGATTGACTTTCACTATTCACTATTATATTAATATATTTAATAATATCTTTTACTTTATTTTATTATATAATTATTTAATTGATAAATAAGTTGGCAATTGGGAATTGAATACCTCATGGCCGACTCTCCCACTTTTCCTTTACAATTTCAATTATTTAAATACTATATATGTAAATATCTTTTACTTTAATTTGAAAATATTACTAAAAAAGAAAAAAAAAAAAAAAAGGTTGGCCATTGGCAATTGTATTCTTTATAGCCAACACCCTTCTTCTTTCTTTTCACTTTTGTCTTGCTTTTTCACCAACTCATTTGCTTTCCAATTACAAGTTAAGAGAGAGATAGAGAGAGCTTGAGAGAGAAAAAGGTGAAAATTGCAAAATTTTAAAGCAAATTCAAGAGAGAAGTGGCCGGCCATCAAGAGAGGATTTTGGCAAAGCTTGGGTGCTTTTCAAAGGTTGGGTTTGCTTGCTTTCAAATTTGAATCAAGGTAGGCAACTATACTCATTTTTATTTTATCGCAAATCCATAAGTTTTAGTTGGTTAATTTGGTGTATTCTTACTTGGAATTATAAAATTAATGATGGATGGTGTTTAATTTAATGTTCAATGAGTTGGTTAGTGAAATCCCAAATTGTTAAGCTTAGGGTGTGATTGAATTGGTGTTAAATGCTTGAATTTGTTGGATTAATGCATAAATTCATGAAATTAATTGATGGAAATGTTTGTGGGCTTAGTTAAGTTGAGGAATTTGTGAAGAAATCACTTGGATTGTGATTGATGGAAAGGGACGGATGTGCAGGAAGCTATGTGCAAATTTGTATAGGTGAGGGTATTTTAGTCATTTCACCTATAAAGGGTATTTTAGGAATTTTAAAAAAGTTCAAGGGTATTTAGGTCATTTTGCATACAAGGGATTTAAGTGGGATTTTTGAAAATGTTTAAGGGCACTTTGGTCATTTGTATGTAAAGGATACGATTAGAATTTTGAAAAAGGTCAAGGGCATTTTGGTCATTTGACATGTAGGGACGTAAATGTAATTTTTGAAATTGTTGAGGGTATTTTTGTCATTTTCCATAGTAGGAGTAGAGTTGAAAATATATGGAATTGGAGGGGTATTGTGGTCTTTTCTAATTTCTAAATTATTTAATATATATATATATATTACTATTTGTTATTATATATATATATATATATATATATATCTATTTTCAATTATTAAAATTTATATATTTACAAATACAATTTATTTCACATGTGTTTGTGTAATAATGAATATAGATATATTTTATAAAATATATATATTTTATGTACGTATTTATTAAATATACTTAAGTGTATTTTGCAAAGGTTTACGTATTAAATAGAGTATTAAATTAATATATATGTAATTGTGAGTATTTTATACATGGGGGTAAATATATATATATATATATATATAATTATGTGTATGTATAAATTTTATTCGTATGCATGTATATGTGTATAAAATACATGTGCACATATATGGGTATGTATATACGTGTTTGTGTATATATATATATATATATATATATATATATATATATGTATGTGAGTATGTATTTATATGTGTGTATTTTTATATATGTATTTATGTGTACGTGCATATGTGATTATGTACGTATGTAAATTATATTTGTGTGCATATATATGTATATATAAAATGTGTATACATATATGTGTTTATATATATGGATATGTGTATGTGAATGTACATTTATGTGTGTATATTTTCATATACGTATTTATTTATATATATGTTTATAAATGCGTATATGATTGGAAATAATTATTTAGTTGTTTTACCGAGAGTAGAATGGTAATTAAGTTTATGTCTATTGAGGGGCATTTTGGTAATTTTTTATTTATTTGAGGGGTATCTTGGTAATTCCTAAGGTGACCAATGGTATTTTGGTAATTATATCAGTGTGTTTGGGCGATTTAGAATCGTCGATTTGAGCAGAGACATTTTGATAATTACGGCTGTTGAAATAAGACGGTTGGTAATTACAGTTTTACTATATTGTCTAGTTTTATTTGTGCATTGTGGCACGAGCATTCATTTGCATAAAGCAATTTTAGTGGTTTATTGTTTTATATGAAATGAAAAATTTTTCCTTGTGGGTTTGTGTTTTCAAAAATTGGTTGCACGATGAGGTGCATGGTTTCAAACCCTGGTTTATAGTCGCTCTATGAATCACTAACCACACGTAGCGGTGGGTTGCCCGGAACGATGGTTCATCCGCATACCACAGAGGTGTGGTGTTTTGTGCACGAAATGTGAAAAGAGAGTGGACTGGTCGGTTTTAATTAAATAGGGAAAAATTATGATTTTACGTGTACGGTGTTACATGACATTTGCATTTGCATATGGTTTCCTATTGAGTGTTTTTCATCACAGTTGTCTGTCCTTGTGACAGGTAAGTCCAAAGCCAAACTGTAAGGATTGGCCGGGTTCTTCCGCTTTTGATTTGGTATTTTGAGGGCAAAGATATTATGTATTTTTAAATACTATATTTTCCTTTGCGGTGTGGGTGTGTAAACTTTATTTTAGTTTAAACTATTATTGTTTTTGGTATGGTTTGAAAAATAATCTCAAAGAGTAAAGGAAAGTCTCTGATTTTATTGTGGCTTTGTTCAAAAGATTTTAATCAAATCAAATTTAAAAAGAAAAGAAAAATGGTAGTCACACCTTATTCGGGAACATAGGCTTGGGTAAGGGGGTGTTACAGTTTTGGTATCAGAGCCCTAGGTTTCAAACATGTACTTACTGATGCTCCAGTGACCACTTACGTGCAAAGGTAGACTGTCTTTTGGATTTATTTTAGTAGTGCATGTTTATTTATTTTGCATTACGTTCCTGTGATGTTTAGATGGGCGTGGTTCAACCCATGCGATTGGAGTGAGGAGATCGATCCACGGTTGAGAAGTGGTCAGTGCGTGTAGTGACCAGGTAAGAGAGTCATCGACTGGATCTTGTGAAGGGAGGATATCCAGAGAGGGGATAGTTAGTTTACAGCCGGTTATTAGGATGTAGTGCTAGATGTAGAGTCCAGTCACGGTGAGCAAGAGCATGGGTTGCACACTACTGCTAGGTATCTAACTGGCGAGACTGTTTGATATTGTTACTGGAGAGGGGTCATTGTTACGTGCTTTCTGAGCTTATGAGCAGCGTGATGTCCATCATCGTCAGGACATGAGGATGTGGTATTTAGATCTGTTCGATGAGGACCCCGACGAGCAAATGGCCAGGTGGAGATAGTTAGATGCACAGAGGTTTGGAGGACCGCCTGATGGCGAGGAGGATCCTGAGGAGGTTGTAGAGGACCTAAAGGAGGACTCCATGGGTACTGACGACTACATACCTCACGGTTACACGCCGGAACAGAGGGATCCTAAGGATTTTGATCCTTGGGATGAATCTGCTAGTGATTAGAGTTCTGACATTGTAGTAACCATGTTGTTTGTTTATATGTTTTATATCTTATACATATGGTATATATATATATATGGGTATATATGTACTATGTTTATATTGTATAATATGTGTATGGTGTGCTGGTTGTATAACGCTTTATTGTAGAAATGAAGTGTGGTTTTGCTATGTATCTTATCAAATTACTATCTAATAATTTGGTTAAGATTTATTCTCTCGTTGGGTGCAGATGCCGCGTTTTGGAAGGAACGTTCATCCCGAGTCTGAGAGTAGCTCAGGGGATGGTACTGGTCGTCTGTTGGAGGTCATTGAAAGGCTAGTGGCTCAGAATGTTCAGCAGCACCAACAGCAACCTCAGCAATTGCAGCAACCTGCGGGGATTAATACGGTGGTGAAACAATTCCAGGATCTTCATCCTTCAGAATTTGATAGATCGTCGAATCCATTGGTGGCTAAGAATTAGATTCGTAAATTGGAAAAGATCTTTCTGCTAACTGACATTTCAAAGACCCAGAAGGTGGTCTGTGCTTTATTCATGTTGAAGGAGGGAGTGAGTCACTGGTGGGATATGATTAAGAGGGCATATCATACAGATGAGCATCCGATGATGTGGGCCTTATTCAAGACGTTGTTTTATGAGAAGTATTTTCCCCGGATGAAGCGGGATGAGAAGGAAACGGAATTTATAAGTTTGAAGCAGGGAAATTTTTCCCTAGTCCAGTATGAGCGAAAGTTTGATGAATTTTCTCGCTACGCTCCACATCTGGTAGATACTGAGGAGCGTAAGGCTCGATGTTTTGAAAAGGGGCTGCAACTCGAGCTCTATAATGCGGTCGCCATGTTTAAGTTTCCTTCCTACTCGGAGTTACTTTAGCGGGTGCAGTTGATTACAAAGGACCCTGTTCTAGAGGTAGGAAAGGTAACAGCATCAAGTTCTACTCCTACGAAGAAGTAGTGGAAAAGAGGTTTTCCAAAAGTTTGATGGGAAGTCGTGGTCAAGCAGTAATTGCGGTGATAACAGCAATAAGAGGTTTAAGACGGGTGAAAATTGACCTGGTGTTCAGCAGCGTGGTAAGTGCGGAAGGCGGCATTTTGGAGAATGTTGGGGAAAAACTGTTACATATTATGGTTGTGGCAAGCTTGGCCACATAAGGAGGAATTGTCCTAAGGCAGCAAAGACGCAGCAGCCTACACAAGGTCGTGTGTTTACATTGACCAAGGAGGAAGCGGAGAAAGACGACGCTACAGTGGTTGCATGTACCATTAGCTTAAATGGTTTAAATGCTTTTGCACTGTTTGATTCAGGTGTTACACACTTGTTTATGTCTAGTCATTTTGCTACTAAATTGGCTAGATAACCTGTTTGTCTTGGTTGTGGTTTATCTGTTGCTGCAGCTTCGGGTGTAAGTATGTTTGCTTCTTCTTTGCTTGGTGACTGTGTTGTGTGCCTCGGTAATGAGACACTGCGTGCCGATTTTATTATATTGGAATTGTCAGATTTCGATGTGATCTTTGGTATGGACTGGCTATTTAGGTGTCGAATTTCGATGCATTGATTGCAAGAAGAAGACAGTTTGATTTAGCCCTATAGATGGTTAAAAGTTTAAGTTTGTAGGTTTAAAGTTTAGACCGTGTCCTAAGTTGCTAACGGTGATGCAAACTCTTAAGTGTTTACATCAAGGGTGTCATGTGTTCCTTATTAGCGTTATTGACAAGAAATCAGATACTCTTCAACCGCAAGACGTCAAAGATGTTCGTGACTTTTTAGATTTTTTCTAGAGGAATTGCCCACCGGATCGAGAAGCAGAATTTACGATTGATTTGGTATCGGGAACTGCACCTATTTCTAAAGTGCCGTATCAAATGGCTCCAGCTGAGTTGAAGGAGTTGAAGGAGCAATTGCATGATTTGTTGGACAAAAGTTTTATTAAACCTAGTGTTTCGCCTTGGGGAGCACCAGTTTTGTTCGTGAAGAAAAAAGATGGTTCAATGCGTCTACGCATTGATTACCGTGAGCTCAACAAGATGACGATTAAGAATAAGTATCCGTTGCTAAGGATTAACGATTTATTCGATCAGTTGCAAGGAGCGAGTGTCTTTTCGAATATTGACCTTCATTCTGGTTATCATCAACTGAAGATCAAGGAGGAGGATAGACCGAAGAATGCATTTCGCACGAGGTATGGTCATTATGAGTTCATTGTAATGCCATTTGGACTGACAAATATACCGGTAGCGTTTATAGATTTGATGAATCATGGTTTTCATGAATACTTGGATAAATTTGTGGTGGTATTTATCGACGACATCCTAATTTACTCCAAATCAGCAATTGAGCATGATGAGCATTTGAAGTTAGTGCTGCAGCATTTGCGTGAAAAGCAGTTATACGCCAAGTTCAAGAAGTGTGAATTTTGGCTAGAAAACATTACTTTTCTAGGACACGTAATATCTGCTGAGGGTATTCAAGTGGATCCTAGTAAAGTTGCAGCGGTACACAACAAACGTCGAAGAAATCCGAAGTTTTCTTGATTTGACGGGCTACTACCATCAATTTGTGAAGGGTTTTCTAAGATTACGCTGCCATTGACGCAGTTGTTGAGGAAGGAAAGTATGTTTGTTTGGTCAGAAATGTGCGAGAAGCGTTTTCAGGAGTTGAAGAGGAAACTAGTCTCGGCACCTATTCTTGCTTTGCCGAACAGCGAGGACAGTTTCATGATTTACAGTGACGCTTCAGGAAAAGGTCTGGGTTGTGTTCTCATGCAGAATGGTAAGGTGATTGCTTACGCTTCACGTCAATTGAAGCCGTATGAGCGTAACTATCTTATGCACGACTTGGAGTTAGCAGCGGTAGTGTTTGCGCTGAAGATCTGGCGTCATTATCTGTATGGAGTGAAATGCGACATCTATACCGATCACAAGAGTCCCAAGTACTTTTTTATTTAGAAGGAGTTGAACATGAGGTAAAGGAGATGGTTGGAATTAGTCAAGGACTATGACTGTACTATCAACTATCATTCAGGCAAGGCAAACGCCGTGGCGGATGCGTTGAGCAGAAAGTATGCGGGGTTTAGTGGTTGTCTGATCACTTCTCAACCTCATATTTTGAAGGATCTGCGGAGTATGGACATTGAGTTAATTACTAACCAATGTTCATTTTTGTTGGTGTCACTCACAATTCAACCTTCGATCGTAGACACGATAAAGGAATGGCGAGCTAGCAATGTAGATCTTCAGAAGATAAGAGTTGAAGTCATCGAAGGAAATAAACCAGAGTTCAATCTTACTGGAGACAGAACTTTGAAGTTTGGTACTCGCTTGTATGTACCAAATTTGGAGGAGATTAAAAAGGAAATTTTGGTAGAGGCTCATTATACGCCTTACTCAGTTCACTCTGGGTCTACTAAGATGTATAATGATGACTCCAGGATTTTCTGGTGGGCTGATATGAAGCGTGACATTACAAAGTTCGTAGATCAGTGTTTGACCTATCAACAGGTGAAGATCGAGCATCAAAGACCCTCTGATTTGTTAAAGCCTTTGGTAATTCTAGAGTGGAAGTGGGAACATATATCGATGGATTTCGTTGTAGGTTTACCACGATCTCAGTGAGGTAACGATGCGATTTGGGTAATAATGGATCGATTGACGAAATCGATACATTTCTTACTCACGCGGCGGACTCATTCGATGGAGAAGTTAGCTCAGTTATACATAGATGAGATTGTACGACTCCATGGCGTGCCTGTTTCCATTGTTTCTGATCGAGATCCGAGGTTCACCTCATCGTTTTGGAGGAGTCTACACAAAGCTATGGGGACTAAGTTGACCTTTAGTACAACTTTTCATCCGCAGACGGATGGTCAGATGGAGCAGACAATTCAGACTCTTGAGGACATGTTGAGAGCGTGTATACTAGATTTCGAAGGAAGCTGGGAAAAGCATCTACCGCTGGTAGAGTTTTCCTACAGAAACAGTTTCAATGTATCCATCGAGATGGCTCCGTATGAGGCTTTGTACGGACGTAAGTGCAGGTTTCTATCGCATTGGGATGAAGTTGGTGAACGAAAGTTGCTTGGACCAGAAATTTTGCAACAAACAAGTGATATCATCAATAAGATTCGACAGCGGATAAAAGTAGCTCAGGATCGGCAAAAAAGTTATGCGGATACTAGGCGAAAGGACCTAAAGTTCGAGGTCGATGAGAAGGTATTTCTTAAGGTTGCACCTCTGAAAGGTGCATTGAGGTTTGGGAAAAAGGGTAAGTTGAGTCCTCGTTTTATTGGACCTTTTAAGATATTAGAAATAATTGGGGTTTTAACATATCGGTTGGCGTTGCCTCCCAATTTGTCTAGCGTGCATGATATTTTTCATGTTTTGATATTGCGAAAGTACGTGCATGATCCTTCTCATGTCATCGATTACGAGCCATTGGAAGTTCACAAGGACCATAGGGATCAAGTTCTTAGGAATCGAGCGATTTCGTTGGTTAAGGTTCTTTGGAGAAACCACGTGATGGAAGAAGCGACTTGAGAGCGAGAAGACGAGATGAGAGTCAAGTATCCGTTTTTGTTTGATTAGTATGTTTACTTTTTTAGTAAAATTTTGGGGACAAAATTTCTTTTAAGGGGGGAGTGTTGTAATAACCTCATTTTATTTTATTTTTCCAAAACTGTCAATTTCCGGACTCGTTTTCGGTTTTATTGTAGTTTCACCTTTTTCACCGAAATGAGCAATTTATTAATTCCCTGGGCATTTTGTCAAGGCCGACAGTACCTAGTGGGGAGTTGAGAAAATTTGTCTTCCCATTTTGCCCTTGGTCTCAGTTTGACCATGTTTGACTTTCACTATACACTACTATATTGATATATTTAATAATATCTTTTACTTTATTTTATTATATAATTATTTAATTGATAAATAAGTTGGCAATTGAGAATTGAATACCTCATGGCCGACTCTCCCACTTTTGCTTTACAATTTCAATTATTTAAATATTATATATGTAAATATCTTTTACTTTAACTTGAAAATATTATTAAAAAAGAAAAAAAAAAGGTTGGAAATTGGCAATTGTATTCTTTATAGCCGACACCCTTCTTCTTTCTTTTCACTTTTGTCTTACTTTTCACCAACTCATTTGCTTTCCAATTACAAGTTAAGAGAGAGATAGAGAGAGCTTGAGAGAGAAAAAGGTGAAAATTGCAAAATTTTAAAGCAAATTCAATAGAGAAGTGGCCGGCCATCAAGAGGGGATTTTGGCAAAGTTTGGGTGCTTTTCAAAGATTGGGTTTGCTTGCTTTCAAGCTTGAATCAAGGTAGGCAACTATACCCATTTTATTTTATTGCAACTTCATGAGTTTTAGTTGGTTAATTTGGTATATTCTTGCTTGGAATTATAAAATTAATGATGGATGGTGTTTAATTTAATGTTCAATGAGTTGGTTAGTGAAATCCCAAATTGTTAAGCTTAGGGTGTGATTGAATTGGTGTTAAATGCTTGAATTTGTTGGATTAATGCATAAATTCATGAAATTCATTGATGGAAATGTTTGTGGGCTTAGTTAATTTGAGGAATTTGTGAAGAAATCACTTGGATTGTCATGGATGGAAAGGGACGATTTTGTAGGAAGCTATGCGCAAATTTGTATAGGTGGGGGTATTTTAATCATTTCACCCACAAAGGGTATTTCAGGAATTTTCAAAAAGTTCAAGGGTATTTAGGTCATTTTGCATGCAAGGGACTTAAATGAGATTTTTAAAATGTTTAAGGGCACTTTGGTCATTTGACGTAAAGGGTACAATTGGAATTTTGAAAAAGGTCAAGGGCATTTTGGTTATTTGACATGTAGGGACGTAAATGTAATTTTTGAAATTGTTGAGGGCATTTTTGTCATTTTTTATAGTATGGGTAGAGTTGAAAATATGTGGAATTAGAGGGGTATTGTGATCTTTTCTAATTTCTAAATTATTTAATATATATATATATATATATATTACTATTTGTTATTTTATATGTATATATATATATATTTTTTCAATTATTAATATTTATATATTTACAAATATAATTTATTTTACATGTGTTTGTGTAATAATGAATATAGATATATTTACAAAATACATATATTTTATGTATGTATTTATTAAATATACTTAAGTGTATTTTACAGAGGTTTACGTATAAAAATAATACTTTACATATTAAATGGAGTATTGAGTTAATTTATATGTAATTGTGAGTATTTTATACATAGGGGTAAATATATATATATATATATATATATATATATAATTATGTGTATGTATAAATTTTATTCGTATGCATGTATATGTGTGTAAAATATGTGTGTACGTATATGGGTGTGAGTATGTATTTATATGTGTGTATTTTTATATATGTATTTATGTGTACATGCATATGTGATTATGTAAGTATGTAAATTATATTTGTGTGCAGGTATATGTATATATAAAAAGTGTGTACATATATGGGTGTGTGTATATGTGTTTATATATATGGATATGTGTACGTGAATATGTATTTATGTGTGTATATTTTTATATACGTATTTATTTATATATGTGTTTATAAATGCGTATATGATTGGAAATAATTATTTAGTTGTTTTACCGATGGTAGAATGGTAATTAACCTTTGTCTGTTGAGGGGCATTTTGATAATTTTTCATTTACTTGAAGGGTATCTTGTTAATTTTCGAGGTGGCCAATGACATCTCGGTAATTATATTAGTGTGTTTACGCGATTTAGAATCGTCGATTTAAGCAAGAGCATTTCGGTAATTACGGCTGTTGGAATAGGACGGTTGGTAATTATAGTTTTACTGTATTGTCTGGTTTTATTTGTGTATTGTGGCACGAATATTCATTTACATAAATCAATTTTAGTGGTTTATTATTTTATGTGAAATAAAAAGTTTTTCCTTATAGGTTTGTGTTTTCAAAAATTGGTTGCACGATGAGGTGCATGATTTTAAACCCTGATTTATAGTCGCTCTGTGAATCACTGACCACACGTAGCGGTGGGTCGTCCAGAACCATGGTTCATCTGCATACCACAAAGGTGTGGTGTTTTTACACGAAATGCGGAAAGAGAGTGGACTGTTCGGTTTTAATTAAATAGGGAAAAATGATGATTTTACGTGTACGGTGTTACATAACATTTGCATTTGCATATGGTTGCTTACTGAGTGTTTTTCACTTACAGTTGTCTGTCTTGTGTGATAAGTAAGTTCAAAGTCAAACAGTAAGGATTGGCGGGGTGCGGACTGGAGAGCGCAGCAAAGTACTATGTTCTTCCGCTTTTGATTTGGTATTTTGAGAGCAAAAATATTATGTATTTTTAAATATTATATTTTCCTTTGCGGTGTGGGTGTGTAAACTTTATTTTAATTTAAAGTATTACCATTTTTGGTATGGTTTAAAAAACAATCTCAAAGAGTAAAGGAAAGTCTCTGATTTTATTGTAACTTTGTTCAAAAGGTTTTAATCAAATCAAATTTAAAAAGAAAAAAAAATAAAATAATCACACCTTACTCGGGAGCCTAGGCTTAGGTAAGGGGGTGTTGCAATAACAACGGTTGACATGAACTTTTTAGTCAACTAGAATGGCCAAGAATATTTTGGTAATTTGTCTGGAATGGCCTAGGGTATTTTCGTATGTTTTCCAAATCCATTTAAGGATGTTGTTGCAGCGGCTAGGGTTGTGAAGGTTAATTCTAGAAGAAATTGGATCAAACTAATCTGCGTCTATCCTGGTATTATAAGAGCTATTTGTTCATTCTTATCTCTTTATCTCTCCAACTATGTGGTGTACATCTGGTCGTGAAGACTGGAGACTATAAGAGAAGACGACATTCCAATGTGAAAGGGACCTCTGTTGGCACATCGAACCCATAGGTTACTTTTCTCTCTAGCTTTCCTTGTAGCTTTTATAGAGTTTAGTAATTCTATAGGTTGTAGTATTTAGTGATTTTAGTAAGTTTGAAATCTTATTTGACAAATTAGTTTTGTTTAAGGTAGTTCGTCGAACCTATAGATTGTTTATTCTCTGCAGTCTAATACAGTTATTTATTCAGAGTTAGATCTTTCAATAAAATTTTATTTTTATTTATATAAATTCTATTTATATTATAGTGGCACGCTCTCACAATTAGAGAATACAATATATTTGTTTTTCTTAAGCAAACATATTTTTGGGCACTCTCAGTGGGACTTCTTGCGAGAATCATCATGGTGGAATGAAAAGAAGTCGATTGGCCCTATAGTCGTTGGTAATGTGATTGAGAATAAAGAAATTGACAAATTTGTCATGATGTCAGATGAGTCCTCAATCAATAATCTTAAATACCAGATCGGAGGACTGGGGGACCAAGTGGTTTGATTCGAAGAAAAGATTAGCGGAGTTGGTTAATCAATTGAACGC
>CM017574.2:13219467-13283660 GCA_007844105.2 Rhamnella rubrinervis | reverse complement strand
CGGTGAATTGATGACATGAAATTGAAATAATGGGGTTGATTGGATATCATTTGCTGCCATGCGTTCAAGCTTCGGGTTGTTGCTACGAGACTAAGATTTGCGCGAATAAATGGTCGGGAAGAAGCGGGAAACACTGAGAGGAGATATGCGACCACTTAAGTGTAAGGAAATGAAGGTTATTTTGTGATGGGTTACTTAAGTTTGTTTCCAGAAAGAACAAGGCGGGACTCAATTTTAAATATATTTAATTACTACATCACCTACATCTTCTTCGATCATTTGGGTTTTCTTCACTATTGTAAGCGTATTATTGTTTCCATTCTTTTCCTTTTTGATCTAAGTTGTGTATTTTAACTATTTTTTTAAAACATCTAGAATTGCATTTAGAGTAACTTCGAGTTGGTGCCAATTTGATGATGTGTTAAATTATTTTGCTTTTCTTAAAATTATTATATATTGAAACTTCTTGTTGTAGAATCCAGGTGATATTTGTTTATAGCCACTAGATATGTTTCACGAAATGAAATGTTATTTACTTAGGATACAAGCGGGTTAGTTTAGATTTAAGGGATATTCTAAATTTCTATAAAATTTTGGAAGAATTTTCTAATGGTAGAACTCATTTTAGGTGCAGTCTTGTAAGCTTTGTTTGAGGTATTATGTTTTATTTTCTATAGATGCATAGGGTTGTGCAATGTTTGATTCCACATGATAAATTCTTCTTTGATGTTTTTCTTTTCAAAATTATTATACTTGTTAATTGTTTTTGAAATTCTAAAATATTTTTCCTTCCATACATTATCATTTTGGTGATGCCTTACAGGCATGGATGTAGCTGGATCCTAATGGTTGGTTGGTGATAGTGCTAGTGGGCGGCCGACAAATGAGGCTTTGGAGTGCCTAGTGAGAGACACGATTATGGGTGCCCAACCTAGACCATCGATTAGAACTATAAGATTGGGTGCCATAAATTTTAATGGCACCATTGATCCTCTTGAGACATTGTTTTAGTTATTTGAGACAAAAAAGATCTTAGAAGAGGGTATGGACTGTTTGGTTGAAGAAAAAGTCCAGACTGCAGGATTCCTTCTTAGTGGAGATACTCGACAATGGTGGTTGTTGAGAGAAGTATGAGGCTACATACGTGGAAAGTTTTAAACCTGCATTTTAGTTCAGTTTTGCCTAGAAGCGTATAAAATGACAAAAGGGATGGAGTTTGAAGGACAAGTTCAAAGGAGCATGACAATGGTAGAGTATGAGAGGAAGTTCTTGGAGTACTCGAGTTACGTCTTATATGATTCTAGATGAGGAAAGGAAGAAAATAAGATTTTTAGATTGATTGAATGATGCTATAATTTTTGGCATCTCTGGAGCTGTACATCCACATATAAGTTCTTAAGGGATGTACCATTGGAGTTGGCTGGCGTGGATTGGAGCCGTCCACGAGGGCGTCCTCATATACTCGATCAAGGATCTTAGAAGATGGAAAGTTACAATTGGGATCCTCGGAGGTAGATTTAGAGGCCACTATATATGATGACAAGTATACTATCCATATATGGTAGATATTCTCATGGATACATGAGCTACACATTCTCTTATATCACGTAGTTTTGTTACACAATCTAATTTTCCACCTATACCTTTAAATATGGAGTAGGGCGTTCTCAACTTACGGGAGATTCCTTATGTCCCACAGGATGTTAAAAAGTGTCTTTTCTTTATTGGTGGGTTGGTTTTAAAGTAAATCTAATCTTGATAGATCTTGAAGAATTGAATGTCATTTTAAAATAGATTTTCTTGCTGCAAATTATACATTAATTGATTGCTTTTAGTAAGGAAGTCACTTTTAAAATAACGGGATTGCCAAAAGTAGTATTTTATGGCAAGTGTAGAACTTCTATTATAGGTTTGATTTTAAGTTTTACAGCTAAACATATCTTGTGTAGGTTGTTTGGCTCATATAGTGGACACTTTCGAATTGAGGGAATGAAACTTGAAAATATTCCTTTAGTCGCGAGATTTTCAAAAATGAATGGAATTCTAAAACTTAAAACTTTAAGTTTGATTAGAATGATATATGTAAACAAAGTTTTCAAGAACTTAAATAGAAGTTGACTTTAATGTCTGTTTTAACCCTCCCTAATGATAATATAGGATTTGTGTTGTTTTGTGATGCATCTCATTAAAGGTTAGGTTGTGTCCTTATGCAATATGAGAAAATGGTGCATTGCTTTCCAACAATTTAAAAGTATTATCTTACTCATGATTTGGAGGTTGCAGCTGTAGTATTTGCTTTAAAGACTTATAGGCATTACCTTTATGGCACCACATATCACTACAAAAAAAAAAAAAAAAATACCAGCGACCATTCAAATTGGTTGCAAAAACTGATTTTTTGTCGCTAAAGAGCATCAGCAACCACAAAACCATGGTCGCTAGTTTGCTACAAATTCACTGTTTGTGATAGTCTTTAACAACCAACTAAATAATGGTCACTAAATCTGGTACTGTTTAGGGACCAAATTATGATCGGTGAAGGGCTTCATTTGGCTGCTAAAAAACTTAAACAATTGGTCGATCTACAACCTTTTACAACCAAATATTGATCGGTAAAAAACTACACCTATAGCGACCAACTTTTGGTCATGGAAGGACCAACTATTGGTCGTAGAAGGTTACCTTTCAAAGCCATGTTCCCCTTCAGCGACCATTTGTTGGTCACTGGTAGTGATCTTTAGCGACCAAAAGTTGATTTATAAAGTCACTTGCTTCATAATTTTTTAAAATTAATTAATTATTTATTATAATTACAAAAATGTACAAACTAAATAAATAAATAAATAATTACAAAACTTAAATTATAAGAACTCATGATTGTCATTAATATAAATAATTATTATTACATTAAAACTTGAAATTATTATGTACTATATAATCTAAAATAATTGTCTTTATTATCAAAATAACAAATTCATAGTGAAGTTGATATGGTAATGGTGGTGGTTGAGAAATCTTTGTAGGAGGATGCAAACTCAAATCCATTTGCTCGTCTAGGCCATAACCGTAACTTGTCATTCAATGATTTTCATAAGTACATATATAGCTACTAAAGAAGTAATGAAAGAACTTAAATTTAATTAGGTCTCGAAAAAAATTTGAAATCCATTTGCTCGTCTAGGCCATAACGTAACCTGTCATTCAATAATTTTCATAAGTACATATATAGCTATTAAAGAAGTAATGAAAGAACTTAAATTTAATTAGGTCTCGAAAAATTTAACAGAAATCCATTTGCTCGTCTAGGCCATAACATGTAATTTGTCATTGATTTTCATAAGTATATATATAGCTACTAAGAAGTAATGAAAGAACTTAAATTTAATTAGGTCTCGAAAATTTAAGAGAAGATACCTAGGTTTTTAACTTAAACCTCTATAAACATTTATAAAAATGCTTCTCTAATATGATAACATACCACCAACTTCTTAGAAACTTTAGTCCTCTCTATATATGACAGTGATCCACAATACAAAATAGTTTTCTTGTTAACACATATTCAATTTGCCAAAAGGCTTCTATCCAAAAATAAAAATCTTGCCAAAAGACTAGAACATATTCATATGCATATATATTCAAAGAAATTTGACGAAGAAATATAATGCAAACTACATTTGATGCATTAGACAAACAGAAACACATTGAAATTAAATAAATTCAGCAAGTTTCTTAATACTATAACAAGAAAAAAAAAAGCTATAGATGGCAAAATAGGTCTACAACAAAGTAGCTTAGGGGACTCATTATGTTTTCAGATGCAAAGATCAAAGCCATCACAAAGCTTAATATTAATATAGCCATTCATGATTTTAATATTATAACAAAGCTTAAGAAACCGGGCAACATTGTATAATCAAATTAGCTAGCTAAGAAAACACTTATTTTCATGCTCAAGAAAGTTTCATTTTATACTTCTTATTCATGCAGTTTCTCTCTAAGGGCTTCTAGAGAAAGATAGATCATTTTGAACTTTCTGATCAACAAAAGCAAATAGCAAACAATATTTCTCTATTCCAATTTTAAGTTGATTTGTAGAAGTTTCAGCCATATGCTCCATTCTCAAGAAACCATCCAAGTGTTGTCTCCAAATAAATAAACTGAATCATCATTTTAGATATATATCATAATTGCTAACATAAGCAAATTTTGTAATACAACTCACTTTAAGGTTCAAAGGTATCGAAGGCATGCTGTAAATTGAATTAACTTTTACAAACATGCAGATGACATAAAGAAATTTAAGCTATAAGATAAAAGCATTGCTCTCAAAATTTTGAACCTCATTCCATGACATTAAAAACTGACAAGAGCTAACATAGTCTTCGAACTTCTAGAAAACAAAACAATTTTTGAAATTTCTATAGATGTGTGAAAGCCAATATCCTGAAGCCTAAAAGCCTACAAAAAAAAGCCATAAATATATGGAAAATAGAAGTATAAAAAAAATCTTTAGCCGACAAAGCAAAGCTTAGTACCAATAATAATGAGAAATTGACAATCTTCACTTAACAATAAACAAATTAGTAATTGACACTGAAAGCCCATTTGTTATATTGCTAAACTGCTGAAGATTAATACTAATTTCAATCAATATTAAAATTTCATGAAAGGACACTTAGAAGAAGAAAATGATTACTGTCAGGTAAGGATCTTTAATATCCACTGCAACACTCTAAGGACTTCTAAAAACTGCTGAATGTCATTGAAAACAACAAACAAAAATAGGGGTTAATTATACTAGTAAAGCTCACTACTTTACCCTCATTCGTTGTTGACCTATATTTTTAATTTTCAATGAGGCCTTCTATTTAGAAATTTAATTCAATGTAAGAAGATGGATAACGGATGTTAAGAGACTCATTACGAATTTATTACATTAAGTTTGTTAATCTAAGAAATGTTTTGTGATAGTGTGAAACAAACCTTTTCATTTGGACTAAAATTATTGGAACATGTTATAAAATTTTAGTTTCTTACATTATGCTAAAATCTTTTGGGGTAATAATTTTGGAAGTTTTATAGTAGACAATACCATCAATCCATTAGTCTCCATGATCTATTGTCCTAAAATGACACAAATTTCTAAATTGAAGGAATCCAGTGAATATATGAACCATAATGCATTTGGGGGTAAATGAGAGGCCACAAATGTAGTTGACCCTAAAAATAATGGATCTTTAAAAATAGCCTACCGTTTTTATGAGATATTGATAAGGAAATCCATTGGAACATCGTGTCGACAAGAAAATCAGACATTAATTCATCCAAAACAATAACGAGGCAGAAGGAAAGTTCTCAGTTGCTAGTTGGATGACATTTCCAAGGATAGAGATATGCAAAAAGGAATCCTAAAATAAGTCAACTGTTTACTCAAGACGAGTAGAGAACTCTAACAATTAAGACCTTAGACAATGAATATCAGGCAACCTTTATAAAAACAAAGTGAATTAGAGTGTACATGGATAAAACGGTACCCATTACTGCTACAAAGAAGCCAAAATGTTCTGTACATGAAGCTCATAGCAAATGACATAAACCATTCTCAAAGGACCAAAATAACAGCTACAGTTGTAACTACTGATTCTATTGTATTTCTTTCCATCTAAAACAAAGTTCAAAATTAAACAACTAGTTCACTTAAACCGGAAATGAAGCAAATTAACTTAGTGATATAAAACCCATGACCAAAAATCACTGCCAATCTTAACTGGGTATCACTATTAAGCTCATGTATTACTTCCGCAAAGCTATAAACAAAATAAGCCTATAATAGTTTTCCAGCACTTAACAACTCTTATCATAAACCAAAATGCAGCATGCATTCTTAATCCAAAAAATGAAATTAACATCCATCTTTTATTCTTAAAATAATGAAAATTAAAAAATATATAAAAAAAATTAAAATAATGAAATAGTATGGAAATGATAATGAAGAAAATGGGAAGAGGACATTAGGTATGTGCATGGTCAATGAAGCAGGTATGGAAATGATAATAAAGAAAATGGGAAGAGCACATTAGTTATGTGCATGGTCAATGAAGAAAATAAAAATAAAAATTCAAACAAAATAAGCTGGCAAAGATTAGACAATTACCCACCATGGGTGGAAACAATTGAAGCATTATGATTACCAAATCAACTTGATCTAACCATAAAATGTGCGACCATGATGTGAATCATGCCTTCTTGGCATGCTTAGGCGTTCATCAAGTGAATATTATAGGCTAACTATATTCACTAAAGCCAAAGATCAACTTGCCATAATAATCTTATCAAACCGCTAATGTAAGTTATACTTGCCATTAACCCTTTTTTACGCTCACAACTGACCAAATGATCATTCTATCTGAATGCATGTGATTTTACTACTGCTTATCCTTATTTAAGATCATAGCTCTTTGGCCAATAATTTTATCACGTTAACAAGCGAATATTAGCCAATGCTTCCCAATTTTCAGCTAACCATTGGTAGATTAGACATCAGTAAGTCACTAGCGAGTTTCAGGAACATAAAGTATATTTAAATTTCAGGAACACCTCTTATAGTAAAAATCAACTATCCTACCTTTTCCTATCAATGCTCACATAGAACCTCTCTAGGATTTGAATCCTAAAATTTTTAACAACAAGACATTGCCATAAAATAGTGAAAATTGGGATACATGAAACAGTAAATTTGATAGAACCCATAAAAATTTGGCTACCAAGAAAGTAAGCGAAATTGGATACATCCGGAGGAATTGTAAGCAAAACCATTACACCATACACAAAATACACGGCATAGGAATCTCGGAATATCCAAATAAATCATCTATCACCCATAGAGTATGTAATTTGTTAATATAACTTCACACATGTCACGACCTCGATTGTGGCTTCACTACTAATGAAGGAAAAGCTTCCAATTCAAATTCTAGATTGCTATCATCGCGTCTTGCAATCCAACTTTAACATTACTAGAGAAAATTTTATATTTATTTAAAATATGTATAGTACACTAATTATAAAATAAAATTATGCTCAAGCAACACTCATAAAACTTAAAGAGAACATAAAGTGAATCTGATATATCACCCAACAGATGAGGATTTTCTAAAACTCACAAAGGTTGATAAAGTAAATTTAATACTAACACGTTCATTTAGTTCCAGAATTGCTTATGAAATATTTTAAAAGGAAATTACCATGTCAAACTCCAACAATATGTTGGGAATTCCAATAATGGCCAGTTAAAGTTCAAATGCACACACATGCCCTTTCAATTTTTCCTAATAGATACATAATTAGATTACAAGCTCCGATTTGGAGAAATCATATCCAAATATTAGCTTATGGAACTGAAAAACATGCCATTTAATTTCCAAAATCCATAAGATTTCTCAATTTTTCAACTCTTAAAAATATCAATTTTTTTTTTCAAACCAGTATAATTCATACTTCACATATGCTAATAGTATGAAACAATTAAGTGCCAAAATAATTCAAATAAATATATATATATATATATATATATATACACACACACACACACACACACAGTATATAAATAAAGTAGCAACAACCACCAACCTTTTGGCTTTGAAAATCCCAAAATTTGACATTCAAAACATTTAAATTAGGAGAAAAAATCCTCACCAAAATCGTAAATCAAGAAAAATTGAGATAATGGCCAAAGGTTGAGCATCATCCTGAAATTTTTCAGGCAGAGATCTGCGATAAGCTAAATGTTACAGAATATATTATACTCCCTAGCATTTGTAATCCCAGTTGAAGTCCTCTCCACCAACGTATTCCAGTCGATCTTCACATATGGACAGTGAGCCACTTCCTAAAGCAATGCCAACACCGTAGTCACTGAGTACCTGCCCATAATTTATAAATAAATAAACCCAATACAAAAAATTTCTTATATATCCAATGGTAAAACCCAATTCACATTAAAAAATAAATAAATAAATAATTTGGAACCTCTTTAAGATAGTGGCAACGTTGTCTTCACTAATTGAGCCATTTTTGTTCTTCTTGATCAATCATCAAATGCCTATATACGAATCGGCGATGGAGAAGAAATCGCATTACATTCCCTTTTCACAAAACTAAGAAGAAACAAAAATAAAAAAGGTCCTAGAATAAAATAAAATCATATATTAATATCAAATCTTAATTACCCAAATACAACATGCAAAAAGAGATGTCAATTGAAGAAAACCAGCGGAGATATGAGGATGGTTTATGAGAGGTCGATGAAAATCGGTGGCGACAATTAGAAGTAGTCAATGATGAGAGAAGTCTGAGATGGAAGAGGGCAAGGAGAAGAGAGCGAGGTTGAGATGGGGAGAGCATTGGGCACAATGAAGAGGGAATCAAAGCGGCATAGGAATTAGCCTGAATCACTCACAAAACACAAATACCTCAATTAATTTAGTACGTTGAAATGCGTGTTCAAGGTTAAAACCACCCACTTTAATCTTTTCATCGACCGCGTGTTGGTCGGTAATATACATGAAAAATTAGCAGGGTGTATTTCCCGCATTTTCTATAAAAAATCAAAATCATAACCAACTACTATTGGTGGTCAAAATACTTTATTTAAAAAATATTAATTATATCTATATATAGAATTTTTATAATATATTTATGTATTATATTAACGGTTTGCTATGGTGGGCATTCAATTTTTTTTTTTTTATACTTTTCTTTTGCATTTTGTAATTTTTATTTTTATATATATTTTTCAATTTTTGTATTTTTACATTATATATATATATATATAGAATATTTGGAGTTTGGAAAAATACAAAATACAAAAAAGTATAAAAATACAAGAAATTGAAGAAAAAAAGTATAAAAAATAAAAATTGCAAAATACAAAAATAAAAAAAGTATAAAAAATAAAATTTGTGGGCTTACCGCCGACCATAGCACTGCCGATTACATTAATTTACATAATATAAACCCATTCTAATTCATATATGTATGCATATATTATAATTAATTATACATATAAATATATGTGTTTATATTAATATGCATAATAAAAGAGTATAATACTTGGTAATATATATACATGAACAAATATCAATGTGACGGATATGATAAAATTCTATGTTACATTGCTATATGCATCTATATATTTACAAATATCTATGTGACATGTCACACATGCAATTTTAGGTCTCATATATGACATTTGTAACATTTTTTATATGCATATATGTATAAACAAATATCTATGTGATATGTGACATATATTATATATATCATATGCATGACATACGTGACATAATATTTATGTGCTTATCAATTTAATTCAAACCATTTGTTATTTTTTTCGAAGCAATTTATCTTAATTCATTTTAGCATACTATCACAATTCTATGAGACATATGTTATGCAAGTCCTTTACATATGTCACAAAAATCCTTGACACACACACATATATATATATATATATGATACATGTTACATGTGTCACATATGTGACAGATGTAACATAATATCTATATGTATATTAATTTGATTCACATTATACATTATTTTTTAATTCAATTTACCATATTTAAGCTTAATATAATGTTAAATTACTCTCTTCCAAAATTTTAATATTAGAATTTGACATAATTTATAGTATAATATCTATCAATTAATATAATTGTTTAAAACTGAAAGGAAATACCATAATATTTTTTAATTAAATTGTATTTATTATATTTTATTGTTTTCTTTTCTTACTTCTTTATTATTATTTCAAATTCATAACAAATTAGTAATGGAAAGTTTCTTTTATTACCAAAAGGAAAAAAAATAATATTATTGAAAAAAAGAAAGGAAAAAGAATATGGCAAATCCTTTAGCTACCAAATTGATATTGGTCGCTAAAGCACCCCATCAGAAACTATTAAATGCTTGCTAATACATTCCTATACCCACCAACTTAATAAAATTGAAATCTTGTAGGGACCAAATTGACATTTGTTGCTAAAGATGACATTCAGTGACCAAATATTGATCGCTAGTTCATGTTTACTACGACCAAACTTAACTTGGTCGCAAAAACGCAAATTATCTAAGAAAAAAAAAATTCCCACCAACAACTTCAGCGACTAAATCATGTTTGGTTGCTGAAACAACAAACCAGCGACCAGTAGTTGGCAGCTAATAGATTTTCCTGTGCCAAAAATTATTGCCACCAAAAATTTCAGCGACCACAAGGTATTTGGTCACTGATTCTATGTATCAGCAACCAAAGTTTGGTCCCAATAGGTTATAAATTATTTTTTCTAATCTTAATCGACCAAGCGCTTTACCAACCAATATTTGGTTTGTAAAAGTAGTCTTCAGAGACCAATTTTGTTTGGTCATTAAAGCCTTGTCGATGGAGCCTATTTTTTTTTTTTTTTGTAGTGTGTTAGATTGTTATAGATCATAAAAGTCTCAAGTATATTTTAAAACATAAAAAGTTGAATTTCAAACAAATGAGATGGATGGAGTTGATTAAGGACTTTGATTGTATTATTGGCTATCATCTAGAGAACACAAATGTGGTTGTTGATGCTTTGAGTATGAAGGCAATAAGCTCTTTGGCGCATGTACAAACTATCTGCTTGCCTTTGATAGTTAAGTTGGAAAAAATGGGATTTAAAATGGATTTAGATTATTCTGGAGTTCTTTTGGCTAGTTTTTACATTTAATCGACACATATTGATCAGATCTATAAAACATAATTTTTTGGTCCTCAATTGTTGAAAATTAAAAGTGAAGTTTATAAGGGGTAAAAAGTAGATTTTATTCTCAAAGGATATGGAGTTTTGGCCATAAGTAAAAAATTTTGTATTCCTGCTAATGAATATTCTTGATGATGAATATAACTCTACATATGCTATACATTAGGAAGCACAAAAATATATCAAACCATGAGAGATCATTATTGGTAACAAAGAATGAGATGAGAAATTGCTGAGTTTGTGTCTAAGTGTTTGATCCATTAGCAATTAAAAGTAAAGATGCAAAAGCTTTCGAGACTTTTACAACCATTGTCTATTCCGGAGTGGAAGTGGGAGCACATCACTATAAATTTTCTATTTAAACTTCCTCATACTTAGAGGTGACATATCAAGATCAATAATCTACCTCAGGTTTTAGCATAGTTTATAAGAGGCTTTGGGTAGGTACTAAGTTACACTTTAGCACAACATTTCATCCTTAGACCGATAGGCAGTCAGATAGGGTTATTCATACCTTGGAGGATATGTTAAGATCATATGTTTTGAAATTTTAAGGTAACTAGGACTCTCATCTACCATTAATAGAGTTCGACTGCAATAATAATTACCATTCAAGCATCAGTATGACATTATTTAAGGCATTATACAAAGGCAGTCTAGAACTCTTTTGTATTGGGATGAGGCTGGCAAGAGAAAGCTTATAAGGGTTGAGTTTGTGCAATTGATTATGAAAAGAAAGTTAAAACAATCCATAGTAAATTGAAGGCAGTTGAAGATAGGCACAAAAGTTATGCAGACAATCAAAGAAAAGACCTTGAGTTTGATGTTGGTGATTAGGTATTCTTGAAGTTGTCACCTTGAAAAGGTGTAGTATGATTTGAAAAAATAGGAAAATCAAGTCCCAGATTTATTGAACCTTTTAGATTGTTGATAGGATTGATCCAATTACTTACATACTTACCCTGCCAATGGAACTTTCTCGAATTCATGATGTGTTCCACGATGTTATGTAAGTACATTCCTCAATCTTCACATGTATTAGAAGCTCTGACAATTGAAATAAAGAATGATTTGACATATGAAGAGAAATTAGTTTAAATACTTGATTGGAGAGACCAAGTGCTTCATAATAAGACTATTCCATTTAAAATAAATTTTCCAATAGTCATGCTTGTAAAACAACCAAACTCCTGAATGAAAAATAGCAGCTGTATATAATAGATAAGAAATAACATTGACTAGTAAAATAGGTAAAGACTCTTTAAGAAACCAAAATGTAACAGATATCCATGTAAGTGTAATAATTATAGGTGCACTTAGTCAAGTTAGAGAAGGTTTAGACACAAAAGCTCATTTATATTCATATGACAATAGATTTTATGACCATGACTAAGCCTAAATAGCCAGTACAAAAATAGATCTTAGAAATAAATTAGCATTAATAAGATGCATTCTAAACATATATATAGACATAATGAATTTAGTAAACATATTAAATTAAGTAAAATGAATATTAAATATAAAAATTTTAGACTTAAAATATTTGTGTTAGGAAAACTGTATAATAAATATCATAAAAAATTTAAAATTGAAACACAAAATATAGTAGACATTTTTAAAAGTAAATATGTAGAAATGATAGTTCTAACATATTAAACACTAGTGAATTAAATAGTTTAAAATAAAAATTGTCAAAATTAGAAGAGGATAAAAGAATAGAAATGCCCGAAATCAGTTACATTTATATTAATAGAAATAATCAAGTACAACAAAGATTTAGTTATTATAGAAAACTTGATAATCCTAAAGTCGAAATTGATAAAGAAATTAATATGACATATGTAAAAGGTCCATCAATATATAGAAAAACAACATTAGATGTAAATAGAGATAAAATAATAGATATAATTTTTAATAATCCTCATCAATACTTAGGAGAATAAATATTTGAAAATCTATGAAATAATTTAGAACTACCAGATGAAGATGTAGATAAAATGCTAATAGAAAAATTAAATTTTGAATGGTTAGAATAAAATAAAATTTTTATTTAGAAAATGAAATTTTGTAAATGAAAAAATAGTAAAGAAAATATAGATTTAGGTCAAAGTAGTAATTCACAATTATTTACAAAACCAACAAATGTAGAAAAAGTTTAAGTAGAAAGAATATATAAAACAAAAACTAAATTAGAAAACTGAAAAATAATACCAAAATCTAAAGATTTATTAGTATTAAATTTACATAGACATAAACTAGGAAATTTAAAGCAAATATTTTATGAATGGGAAGATAATTTACTTAGACACTCAATGAAAGCTTTAACAGTAATAATAGACTCTACATATAAATTAATATATTTAGAAAGTATATTAAGATATAATGAAAAACATATTTATTTAGGATGGTGAAACTGTATGAAATAAAATAATAAAGATAAGTTAAATGAATTTGATACTAATATTACTGTAATTAGTTTTATAGACACAATTAGTCAATTAATTTTAAGAGTATGAATAGATAAAAAAGATGATGTAATTAAACAAATAAAGACAATTAGAAATTTAAAACAGTTAAAAATTAGTGACCTAAGATAATTCAATTAATACGCTAATTATTTTTATAAATATTAGAGTCAAATAGGCAACCCTTAGATCAAGAATTATTAATGAAATTTGTCACTAAATTAGAAGGAAAAATAGGAGAAAAAATTATACAGTAAAATATTTACTTGGTTTTAAAATAAAACAATAGAAGGATTTAGTTATCATTTAACATAATTACTAGTAATAGAATTTGTTATAGGAAAGCAAAAAAAGACTGTGAAGAGGAAAAACATAGATTGCAAGTAAAACAATAATTTAAACATATGTGTATAGATTTCTATAAAATACTAACATTTAGATGTAGTAATACTTAAAAACATAGTAAATTTATAAAGAATTTTAGAAAGCCATCTAATAAGTTTAACAATAAAAATTATAAATTTATTTATTAAATATTCTAATAATAAACCAAAAATTAGAAAATTTTTTAATAAAGGAAAGAAAATTTTGAAAAGAAACAATATAATAGGCATTGTAAATATTTTTATATGGAAAAATTTAGAAGCTTGTATGAGGGAAGACCAAATAGATAATTTAAAAGTAATAAATATAGAGGAAATATCTGATAGTGATAATTCATGTATAATTAGTGAATATAGTAATAATAATCATGAATATACTAAAAATAGTGCAAATAATAGTACAAACACACATTTAGAAATAAATATGTTAGAAGCTTATATTTCATTCTTTGATAACAATTGTTAATCCTGTAAAATAAAATTTGAATTGGGATATAGAGATAGTATAGAATATAAACACTTTTATAAATAAATAAAATGTTATAAAAATACAGAAAAAGTAATAGAAAATAAATCAATAGAAGTAAATTAATTAATATAGAAGTAGAATTATTCTTTAAAAATAAACTGTAAATACTAAAACAATGATAGATGAAAGTGTATAATACAAGAAAGCCTACTATAAAAAAGTTATAGGAATAAGTTAAAAATACTAGTAAATATTCGAAAGTTTGATGGCAATTTAATACAAATAATAGAATGTTTAAATAATGTCTTAATTAAAATATATGGAGAACTACAAAGTTCACTACAAATATTTATTTCAATTAAAACTAGTGGATATAAATTTATTTTAGAATTAAATTTTATTTTAGAAAAAATGATAGATTTATGATAATACCTAGTGGAGTAAATTTCTTTAAAAATCAATATTTGTACATTCTAAATTTGAAACTAATATTATTTCATATGAAAAAATTAATAAATATAAAAAAAAGTTAATAGATACTGACTTTTTTGATTCTTTGTTAGAACATGATACAGTAATAGATGAAAAAATAGAAATAGTAGAATAAAAAAATAGATTTATATTTAAGTGATGTAAGTAAAAATATAAACTATATAAAATGTGAAAAATAGCAAAAAAATATTAAATTAAAAATAGAGGAATTAAAAAAATTAAAAATAATTGAAAATAATCCTATTAAGAAAGATAATAAAGAATTGTATAAATTAAAAATTATTAATTCAGACATTACAATTAAAACACAAGATTTAGCATATAATTTAGAAGATAGAAATGAATTTAAAATACATATAGAGGAATTATTAGAATTAAAAGTAATCAAAAAAAGTATTAGTAGACATATAAGCCTTGCATTTATAGAAAATAATCACAGTGAACAAAAAAGAGAAAAAAATAAAATGATAATAAATTATAAAAGACTTAATGACGATATTTTAGACAATAGTTATAAAATATCTAATAAAGATGACTTAGTAAATTATACACAAAAAGCTAGTTATTTTTTAAAATTTAACTATAAATTGATTTTTGGCAAATTAGGTTATATAAAGAGTCAATTCTTTAGACAGCTTTTAGTTGTTCTGAAGGACATTTTGAGTGGTTAGTTATGTCATTTGGAATAAAAAATACACCTCAAATTTTTCAAACTAAAATGGATAAAATGTTAAAACCATATTTAAAATTTTGTATAGTATATATAGATGATATTTTAGTATATAGTTATGACAAATTCAGGCATATAGCTCATTTACATAAAATATTAGATTGTTTTAAGTATAATAATATTATAATTTCTAAAAAAAATAGAATTATTTAAATAGAAAATAAAATTTTTAAGACTAACCACAGACAGAGGAAAAATAATTTTACAACCTCATATAGTTATAAAAATCTTAGATTTTTCATATGAAACATAGGATAACAAACAATTAAATAAATTTTTAAAATTATTAAATTATGGTAGAAAATTTATTTCTAATTTAAGCCACTTTAATAAATTAAGTAAATATGGCCAAAAAAACTTTAGTGAAGATATAAAGTTAGTACAAAAATCAAATAAATAGTTAAAAATATTAAACCTTTGGTATTATCTATCGAGAACTATTATAAAATTATACAAACTATTAAGAGATGGATTTTCTTTTTAGAAATAATTAAAGGAAAAGGATATAAAAGCAAAATTTAAATATACAGATGGTAATGATAATAAATTCGCTGATATTTTATCAAGACATATTATTGACAGTTAATTTTTTTTATGTGATATGGATCGTTATATGAACCTTTTTGAAATTACACTTAAGCAGTTTCACCCTTGTTCTAATTTATCATTTAGAAAGAGCTTTAAATTAATAGAAAGTCAGGAATGCATATTAGACAACTTATACAATAGTAGAAATTCTGAAGAAAAAGTCAAAGCATTAAATGTATTAGTGTTGTACTTTAACAAGATTAACAATCATGTAGATAGTAAAAACTTTATATTTTACTTAGCCATTCATGGTAGACAAACTGATATATTTAATAATTGGTCTAATGTAGTATAACAAATTAAAGATTTCCCAAATCCAATAAATAAAGGTTATTGTTCATTTTATGAAGCAATAGAAGATGTTAGAAAATATTTATGACCTAATTATTACGTTAGTGATGCTATTAATCTAATAGACTAACTTAATTATTTAGCAGCATTCCATGACATCATGCATCGTCATCATCACCATCATCATCCATACAGTTGTGTATTTTTGTGAAGCATTAGTCAGAATAGTTAAAAGATTACATTAGAAAAAGCATGCTTTAGAAAGATAGTTAAAAGATGCATGTAGATGGATGCAAATTAATCTAGACAACATAACGCATTTAGAAAGACTATTAAATCAAGCAATAGACAATCATGACATGCATATAGATAGAGATAAATTGCATGTAGACGAAATGTTAGACAAAATTAATACTTTTCAAGAATTATTTAATCATCTTGTAGCGAGGATGAGGAAGCAAATTCCTTCAATTAGAAACACATCTTGGAACAAAGCTTGTACAAAAAATACGAGATTGCATGACAACTAACCATTACAAATCCTTTTTATCCCTAGCCAAACAAGTCATAAATAATCCATTTCTCATATATATACAAACTGGATCAAACCTATGTGTTAGAATATTTTTCAAACCTCCACATGAACATAATTCTTCAAAAATTTGATTTTCAACCAAATATGTAAATATAACCTTTTACCCTCCATAATTAAATAACCTACTTTTCCAAGCATTAAGTTTTAGAATGATTGGACATATTCATTGAGACAATTATATTATTCGTTTCCTTTTCTTTTCAGAAACCCTATCTAAAGTTCTAGACATGTATGAAATATATAGAAATCCTCCTCCACTTCTTTTTAAATTTATCTCTTTACCACCCAGAGTAAAATTTGGAATAATTTTTTCAGCTTACCATATTATCCAAATACTTCATGAAAAATTAGAACTTTGTAAAGGTCTATCTTATAACCCAAAACCTAGACAAATTGATTTATATAAACAAATCCATGAAGTCAAAGATCTCATCTAATGGAACTCCTTTCCTAAAACAAAACTTGTAGCATAAGAATGAATTGCAATATTTTCATTACCAACTTAATCCTTGATAATAAAGATATATTAGCATTTCTCCCATTGTATGTAGGAAATAAAGGAGAAGCAGAAAGTTACTTGAATGCTATAATAGAAGACATTGGATTATAATTAATAAATGAAGATTATATTAGCAATCCAATCAAAGCCATCAGAGTCTAAATAGTGGTCTCGAGGTAGTTTTAGAAAATCAGATGGAAGCATAAACAGATTTGTCTAACACTCCTTTTAAAAATGAATTCTGTTGGTCCGATTTTGCAGTTGGTTAGCTTCACCTACAAACTCTGCATATGGGAAATGAATCCTTTATTAAATATATTTGTAAAGTCTTCTCAGCTCAATAACCCTAATTTATATAAAATACCACAATTGTCAACCCAAGGAGTATCCCATTTCCAACAATAATTGGGGTTCTAGATTCTCTGTTGTGTCAAAACAAGTTTAAAACTAATGAGAAAATGTAAAAAAAATTTAAAACTTATCTATCAACTCTGAAATGTTAATTGATCTTTGCATGGTCATTCATGCTGAACTTGGTACATTTGCTAGTTTCCATATACCAATTTTCATGCTGAACTTGGTACATTTGCTGGCTTCCACATACCAATTTTCATGCTAACCAAAGAAAAAAAGATGTGTAAGTAAAATATATAAAACCCATAGCCATCAAATCACACGATGACAATAGTACAAAAAAATGATAGAATGGGAAAGAGAAGAAAGATCCAAAACAAAACAAAATAAAGCATGATCAATCATTACTCTAAGCATTGTGAGGGTCGTGGGTTTACTTGTACTGCTAGTGACCATCGCTCTTGGAACAACTGAAGGCTCTAATACCAAATGGTTAAGAAACCAATAGGAATTAATGGACAAAGGTCCATGGGATTCAAGCCCCTTTGAGTGAATTAAAAAAAAAAGGGAGAGAATTTTCTCTATACAATATTCTAGAGATATATCAAGACTGCTTTTCATGGCTACTGAAAGGAACACTATATCATGCTTAACCTTTATAGGCCACGTCAATACAATATAACAAACAAAATATTACTAGACCAATTAACCAAATAGACGACACTAATACTATAAGAAAATAAATAAACTATATGACATAATGAATGGACAGTATGGCCTCTACATTAGTCCTCCCCACTTGAAAAATTATCGTCCTCGAGATGGCTTGAAAAAGTAGACACAACATTAGGAGTGTGATACTTGTACATATCAGCTACATTGAAGGTAGAAGAAATTTTCCAATCAGGAGGAAGCTCAATGAAATAAGCATTGTCATTGATAAACTTTTAGACACAGAAAGGGCCAAATTTCTTGGCATGTAGTTTGTGGTACTCACCCACAAGAAATCTGTGCTTTCAGAGATGTATCATAACCAAATCCCCTTTCTTGAACACTTTGTACCTCCTTTTCTTGTTTCCCAAAGATTTGTAATGTTCATTGGCTGTTTCAAGGTTAGCCTGAGCTTGTTTGAGATTATTTGCATTTCTTGAAGCCATGTTACTTGTAGCATGATTAGAAGGCTTCGAAATGTCAATCAAATCACTAACATGATTAGGAACCTTAGCATAAATAAGAGCAAATGGTGCAAAACCTATAGATTTATTGGCCATGCTATTAAAAGTAAACTCGACCTGTGGTAATGCTAGGTCCCACTATTGAGATTTCTCCCTAACAATGCATATAACCATGTTCCAAGGGTTCTGTTGACAACTTCAATCTAGCCATCTGTTTGTGTATGATGAGCACTATTGTAATTGATTGTGGTGTCAAATTTATGCCATAAATTTCCCATAAATTTCTCCATAAATGACTACGAAATTTAACATTTCTATCTGACGTAATTGATCTTGGTATACTATGTAATTTCACAATTTCTTTGAAAAATAGGTTTGCAATATGAGAAACATCATATTTTTTTCTTACAAGGAATAAAGTAGGCTATTTTAGACGACCTATCTACCATAACAAATACACTATCAACATATCTTGGAGTTTTAGGAAGGCCAAGAATGAAGTCCATGGTTAAATCTTCCCAAATATTAGTTGGAATTGGCAAAGGAGCATAAAGACTAGTGTTTTGAGATGCTCCTTTAGCTTTTTGGTAAATTTCACACCTTTGTAAAAACTTAGTGACATCCCTCTTCAAATGAGGCCAATACAATCTTTTCTCCAATAATGCAATTGTCTCATCCCGGCTTGTGTGAGCGAAGAGTCCATTGCTATAAAATTCAATAATCAGTTAGAGTTTTAAAGAACATTGAGGAATACAAAATTGTAGCCCTTTGAAAATATTTTTGAATATGATATTCAGTGAGATATTCTTTCTTGGAACATCTCTCCCAAATGTCTTGAAAATATGCATCGTAGGATATTGATATTTGAAAGTTTGAAGCTATAACTTCAACCTTCATTTGATGAAGCAAGCAAACTCGCTTACTTAAAGCATCCGCTACTCCATTATGTACTTTGTGATTGAAATGATAAGAATACTTTTCCAAAAAGATAGCTCGTGCATGCATATCTCTTTGCAGCATCTTTTGAGATTTAAGGTACTTAATGGCTGAATGATCACGTGCAAGATGAAATCACCATTTAACATATAGTGTTCCCATTTTTAAAAGCACATAATGGCATAAAGCTCTTGCTCATAAGTAATCCATTATTATTTATCATCAATAAGTTTTTCGTTGTAATACTCAATAGGCCTCCCTTCTTGCATTAGAACTGCTTCAATGCCATGTTTGGAGGCGTCTGTATCCGCTTTAAATACTTTGTCAAAATCAAGAAGAGCAAGTACAAGAGCTATACTAAGTTTCTCTTCAAGAATTTCAAAGCTGGCTTATTGTTGAGGACCATAATGGAATTGCCTTTCTTTGTACAATCAGTGATAAGTGCATCTAAGGAGCTAAATCCTCGAATGAATCTCCTGTAAAATATTGCTAAATCATGAAAACTTCATACCTCTATAACTGTCTTTGGTACTAGCCAGTCTCGAATAACCAAGATCTTTCTATCATCCATATTGATACCATTTTCTCCAATAATAAATCCCAAGAATAAGAGCTTCGAAGACATAATTCACATTTTTTAAGATTTAGCCCGTTCAGGACCTACTTAATGCGATGTAAATGGTCTCCTACCATTTTACTAAATATCAAGAAAATAAACCATAACAGTTTTCCCTATAAATGGTTTAATACTTCATTCATTAATTGTATAAATGTTCTAGGAGCATTGGTTAGTCCGAAAGGTATAATCATCCATTCATAAAGTCCTTATGTAGTCTTAAATGCAATTTTCCATTCATCCCCAGGTTAGATTTGAATTTGATGATAACCACTTTTCAAATTAAGCCTAGTAAATACTTTAGACCCTGAAAGTTTATCTAATAAGTCTTCCATTCTAAGAATTAGGAACCTGTATTTTATAGTAATTTTATTGATAGCTCTGCTATCTACACACATTCTCCAAGATCCATCTTTTTTAGGAACCAATAAAGCAGGGACTGAACATGGACTTAAACTTGGTCTAATTAAATTTTTAAAGAGGAGATCATCGATCATACCTTGAAGAATATCATACTCTTTAGGTGTTATCCTATAATAAGGAAGATTGGGAAGGCTAGCTCCTAGTAGAAAGTCTATTTGATGTTGGATATTCCTTATAGGTGGCAGTTGGTTCGGCAAATCCAATAAATAGAGATCTGGGAACCTTTGTAAAAGTTATTGCACAGACGCAGGATTTGAAGTAGTATTATTTTCAGGTTCCTTGGTCAACAACATAATCAAAGTCTTTTCTTATTTTATCTGTTTTGACAAACTGTTTTTCTTCTAATATAAGAAAATGGCGACAGATTGTGGTTTGTCGACATTTATACACATTGCTTTTGGATTAAGGGGCATTAAAACCACTTTTTTGTCTTTCTAAGAAAACACATAAGCATTTTCTTTGCCTTTGTAGGGTGCTCCCTTATCGAATTGCCACGGCCTCCCAAGTAGTAAGGGCATGAAAACATGTCCAATACATCACAAATAACTTCATCTTGATAAAAGTTCCCAATATAAAATAGCATTGTGTACCTTTCAGTAATCAATATCTCGTTGCCTTTCTTTGTCCAACCGATCTTATATGGATTTGGATGTTTTACTATTGGTAACTCTAGTGTCTTTACAAAGGCCTTCGAAATGATATTCTCTGAGCTGCCACTGTCCATAATGACTGCACATACTCACCTTTTGATAGTACACTTGGTTCGAAATATTAAATTCTTTTGAGTGTTGGCTGGTTGTTTAGGAGAGAGGAGTATCTTTCGAATAACATAGTTCACCTCAAGTCCATTATCAACATTTACAATCACCTTTTTGCCATCATAATATTTGGATTCCTCGAATGTTTCTTCACTCTCTTCTTCTGGTTGCATTTTTTCTGTAATATTAACCATTTTACTGAAATGACAATCACTAAACCTGTATCCCACTTGATTACATTTAAAACACATTATAGGAGCAAGTTTAGCATAGAGATTAAGTTGTATGTGAGCTTTTCCAAGCCTTTGCTGAAACTGAGGGGTATGTTCTCCCAACTTAGGTGTTTATGGGTATGAAGAAACAGACTGTGAGGAAATAGAACTGCTTGGGCATTGGTTTGGCTTGCTGAATTTTTATCGTGGAATGGTAGGGATAATGATTTTTTATGAAAAGTGTTTTCGGAAATTGGTTTGTTCAGTTGTGTTTCCACTTTCATGGCTAAATTGATATCATCGGTTAGGGACCAAATAGTAGGCAATGAAAGGGCATCCCTAACAAACTTCCTCACTCCTCCTAGAAATTTAGAAACCACTTTCACCTTTGTCTCATTAAAATTGTTTCTAGCAGTTAAACGATAGAATTCATCCACATATTCAGATACTAACCTTTGTCTCTGTTGGTAGTTTTGAAGTTTTTGATATAGAATGTTCTCCCAATCTACAAGTAGGAACCTTCTATGAAGTAGCTGTGTAACACCCCCTTACACATGCATACGTTCCCGAGTAAAGTGTAGTTACTATGTAAAATTTTTTTCTTTTTCTTTTCAAAAACACAAACCCGACTTATATTTAAAAACTATTCTGGACAATGCCACAACAGTATTAAAACCTTTCTTTACTCTTTGGGACCATTTTACAAACCACACCATAATATAATAATACTTTAGAATAAATAAAGTATACACACCCACAACGTAAAGAAAAGAGTATTTAATTAAATACAGAGTATCCTTACCCAAAATATAATAAAAAGGAAAATGAGATAGAACATTGTACTATGTCATGCCTCCCCATATCCGCACTGCCACCAAGCCCTACTGCTGAATCTCGGATTTACCTACCACGCATGATAGCAGACAACAGTGAGTAATAAATCACTAAGTAGGCAACCAAATGCATATGCCAGTGCCATGTTATGTTGTGTACTACAATACACACAAAATCATCATTTTTCCCTCTTTATTTTAACTGAATAGCCCACTCTCTTTCCGCGTTCCGTGCATGAAACACCACATCTCTGTGGTATGCGGGTGAACCACTGTTCCGGGCGACCCACATTCTTGTGTGGTCAGTGATTCACAGAACTATTAAAACAGAATTTGAAACCATGCATCTTCTTTTGTGCAATCGTTTTGAAAAGACAAACCCTCAAGGAAAAATCCATCATTTCACATAAAAGAATATGCCTCATGAATTGCTCTATGTAAATGTATGCATATGCCACAATGCATAAATCCAACAAAGCAAACAATAACTCGCATAATTACCAAGCTATCCCGACAATGATAATTACGAATTGCCCGCTCAGACCAATGATTCACAATCACCAATCACATTGATGTAATTACAGAAATGCTACTAGTCACTTTGATAATCACCAAGATAACCCTCGAGTATATGAAAAATTACCAAAAATACCCCTCAATGGGCAAATGGCTAATTACCATCCTACCCTCATTTTTCCCCATGTTATAATTTCTCTCTTTCCTTCCTTTCTTCGAGTAACTTGTAGTTGCTCCCACCAAGCTATAGTCATGCCTCTTAGTTTATAGTTGACCAATTTCACTTGTCGATGCTCTTGCACTCCCATGCAATAAAAAATTGCTCAGTGTGTTGAATCCAATCCAGAAAAGTCTTAAATATGTAACCCACAATTAAAGCTAGAAAGTTCCATTTTAATCTTGTAATTCTGAGGAGTACAAGGCCTTGTAGTTATTCCTCGTGGGTATTGTTCACGGCGTGGATAATTCTCGTTGGCCAATTCTTCGATCTCTACACTTGAGTCACAATCATCCTACGGGTAAAGTAAAACAGGTACTACTGTTTAATGGTAATGTGGTGGAATGGGTTGTTAAATTGGTTGGTGAAACTTATAGATTTGTGCTTGTTCAAAATATGTGTTTAGGGCCAAATTGTAACTAGAGTATTAGGTAAATTGAAACGGTGGTGGAAAAAGGCTAGATAGTTGATTTATTGGTGGTGGTGGTATTTTGGGTCTTTGGTTGTGACGAGGCATGTTTGAGGTGGGACTGGAGGAACAACTCCATCGCCAAACCATTGAGCTTGTGAGGCTCCAAGGTGAAATGCCTTAAACATCTCATGCATGGTTGTTGTGAGATCAGCTAGTTTCTACTTGAATCATCCTTCCAATTGTGCAATTGCAGCAATAATGTACTCTCTCCCTCGAACATCATCTGAGGGCTATGGGTTGCTTGTACCGTCGGTGACCATCGCTCTGGAAACAACAGAAGGCTTTAATACCAAATGGCGTAGAAACTAATAGGAATTAATGGACAAATGCCTAACTCCACAAATTTCCTTCCTTATGTTGGTAGCTCGTGAAGTAGAAAAATACTTCTCTAGAAATAATCTTTTCATCTCATTCTACAGTAATAGATCCGAAGGTAGGTAATACAACCAATCCTTCTTTGCATTACCAAGAGAAAGGGAAAAACTCTCAACTTAATTTGCTCCTCTGAAATTCCTTGCAGCCTCATAGTAGAACACACCACATGAAACTCCTTTAGATATTTGTCGGGATCTTTACCTGCAAGACCACGAAAAGTGGGCAATAGATGTATTAGGCTTGATTTCAATTCAAATGCAAACTCTGAATTAGGAAATTCAATACATAGTGGCTGTAAATTTCAAATTTAGAGTAGTAAACTCCTTTAGAGTCCTGCTATTAGCCATATTGTGAGGTAGTATTGTTGTGTTCTCCATCTCAGAATCACTATCAGGAACCCATTCAATAGCCAAATTCAGACCTGGCCAAGCTTGAGGAATAGGCAATGAAGAACTAGCTTTGTTTCTTTGCTTTGTCTCATTTCTCAATCTTCGCACAGTCTTTTCTATCTCTGGGTTATATTATAATTTTTCTTGTTGAGACAACCTAGTCATAGACTACATAACACACATTCGAGTAGAAATTTAAAAAGAACAATAAAAAATAAAATTAGAGCACAGTTCTTCACCAACAACGCCAAAATTTTGATGGTCTAGTCGTGTCACACCAAAATTAAATAACTAAAATTACCAAACACGTAGTAGTGGCAAGTTCATGTCGAATCCACAGAGACTGTTGATATTTTAATTCTAAATTCCTTTCTAATTTCAAATTAAATAAAAACTAATAAACAAGGGGGGCATTTAGCAAACTCAATTAATATCAAATAAAAAGCAAAATTCTAAAAAAAAAAAAAACTTAAACAAACAAGATGATGAAGTTTCGGTTCATAGTACTTTCGTATCATCAATTCGTATATGATCACAAATATTGATAACTCAATTTTCTATTCAGTTTAGCATTAACAAATGGTATGACCAATTTATTGTAATCTTTTCTTAATTTTGAATAACCAAGAAATGTTCATGAATCAATCCTAATTCTAAAAGGTTTAGAATCAATGTGACCTAAATCAAATCAGAACAGCATTAGCGATCTAGAAAGAAGCCAAAATTAGACAAACTCTATAAACGTTGAAGAATTTTAATCTATCCTATATTATCAAATTATTACTAATTATTAGAATCAAAGTACGACTTATATCTAATTAGCATGCATCAAATCACATATAAAAACCAGCAGTATAATTATATATAATCAAAATTTATCCAGAAGAAGATAGGTTGAATAATTAATTGAATTCATAATAATTGCGTATTCAAGTCTCACACATACTCAGTTGATAATTGAAAATAACTCCTATCCAAAAGGAAAGAATTTAGTTGTTCATCCTTATGAATATACAATATAAAAAGTAAATTCTCCTATAGCCATCTTCTCTTTCTAAACCTAAAAATACGAGTCTATTTATAATAAAATCCTAACCCTAATTGTTTAATACCTAAAATCTTATAATTATAAAATTGCCACTAGTCATTGCAGCACCAAGTTAGGCACCTGACAAAGGACCTGACTTGGCACCTGACATCCATGGATTTGCTCGTCGAATCTCGTCCAATTTTCATCCGTGTCTTCACTCCTATGACGTATGTCAGGCCCAATGTTAGGCGCCTGTCATTGCACCTAACAGCAACTTCAAGTTCAATTTTGACCTTGATACAGCTAGTATCTCTCAAAACTTAGAACATAAAAGTTATAGATCTTTTTCTTCTCGTTCTATAGCATTTGAATCATCTCAATCATATCCCAGATGAGAGAGTTATGCCCAAATTACAAAGTGGTGTTAAAACTATCCAAAATTATCCAAGTAGCTTCGTTTTACACTTAACTCCTCCATATGCATCCTAAATCAAAATATAAAAATAATGAGCACATTGAGACACCAAATAAGTATAAAAGACTAAACATTAAGGAAACAACAATATGACATTTTACATGCTCATCAACAAAGATCCATGGGGTTCAAGCCCCTTTGATTGAATTTAGAAGAAAAAGGTAGAGTTTTCTCTATATAATATTCTGGAGATATATCAAGACTGCTTTTCATGGCTACTGGAAGGAACATTATATTGTGCTCAATCTTTACAGACCACATCAATACAATATAACAAATAAAATATTACTAGACCAATTAACCAAAACAGACGACACTGATATTGTAAGAAAATAAAATAAAATATATAACATAACAAATGGAAAATATGGCCGCTGCATCAATCCTCAAGGAGTTTAATTGCCTTTCTCTGTCCAACTTACAGTCCTAGTGCCAGTACGTTCAGTTAGATGGAAAAGAAAGTTCACTATTGGCCACCTAGATGCAACTAAAGCATTGGTAAAATGGAAAGCTTTAATGGCCCAATATGTAAGAGAGAACTACCAGGTGGCAGTTGAGATGGTGGATAGAACAAATAGCGTCACAAATAACACAGAAATGCTCTCAATTAACAAGACATAGAAACATATCACAACCACTTTTGTGGTTTTCTTAAACAACAATTACCTCCTCGAAGGTTTCTATGTTACCTGTTTCAAACTGTCTACCTATATTCAAATAAGATTATTTTTGAACTTTTTTTCTCTTCAATGAATGATTATTTTTAACCTCATAGTTCAAGAGATGTGATTTAAGTTTACTATATTTAAACCAAGTACAATAAATACCCTCTCCATACAAATAATTAAGCTGACTAGTACTTGCAGCAAGAAAGACAACTTATATGGATATCAGAAAACTTGGTCAAATTGACACTCATTTAAGTATTAACTAAACCATCTCAAAGCCTAAAAATCAAATTTAATCTTTTCATTATAAATTTGAAAAATAAATTCTAAATAACATATACCAAAAGTATGAACTAGCTAGATTAATTTAATACTTACCATAGTAGTGTTAGAGGCTAATTAATTACTCAACTGCACTGCCTTCCAAACTATCACATGTTACTAACTTTGCTCCTAAAACAACAAAAACTCTAATGCATAGCCATAAATCTATATTTATCTGTCAAATTAGTCTACTTCATTAGTTTATCCAATTTCTTTAATACCATATACAGTACCCGTTTAGGCATACAAAACCAACAATGAAATTGGAGAGAAACCGCTCCTTTATCATCTGGGTCTCCGGACCACTTTCCTGTAAGATTTCACCCAACGTGACTGGCTGACAGCCAGCCATCTTCTCAAATAAAAAGACAAAACAAACAAGGTTAAAAACACACAAAAAATACAAAGAAAAGAATCACAATTCTCTTGCACAGCACAGAATACTATCAATTAAAACCACGCAGCTAAATTTGTATATAAAAATTTGAAAAAAAATTAAAAACTTAAGTGGCAAATCAACATTAGCTATTAACATCCGCCAGAAACAAATCAACAAATAAGTAAGTAGGAAAACAAAATTAGAGGTTTCTCCTTCTCCTTTCGTTAATTGGATGTTTCCCAGCAACCCAAAAAACCTTTTTTTTATTATTATTAAAAATAACATAATAAAACTTTAAAAGTAATTGCCTATATCTATGCCAGTTTTCATTTTCTTCTAACGTTTATGTTCCAAACTCAAACTGCCACTTGAAAACTAACCACCGTTTTACAAAAGAGTTGGTCCAAAATTGAAACACTTCGACAAAGATTATAGTTCCCAAGAGTAACTAAAAATGACTGAACAAAAAGGATATGTATAAGCAGCAAACAAAAGTAAATTATAAGGAAAAAAATAAAGAAAGAGAGAATGGTCCCTTCAAATATAATTTCTTTAAGATTTATTTCTTAAAGTGAAGAAAAAACTCAAGGGAAAGTAGCAAAACTAGTGTTATCAAATCAAGCTTCCTATGGGATTGCGATACATATTGGACAATTGCTGTGAAATAAGATTGAGACAGAGATGTCCTTAGTTATAAAAGTAAAAGTAACACACTGATTAGGATTGAATAGTTTAATAGCTTATTGTACTGTTAACTAAAGTCAAGGTCAGCTGTGTATTATAATGGAGTCCATCAACACCAGTCTTCTTTTACATTGAGTTTTATAGTGTGCGTGTTCTGTAGTAATGAATCCAGGATTTTAAAATTGGGTGGGCTGTTTTTATCTTATAAATTTTTTTTGAAGGAAAAAAAAAACTCAACAATACGAATATATTTTATTATTAAAATAAAACATACACATATAATCACATAAACATAATAAGTCTTACCTTTATGATGTAAATGCAATAAACTACCATTTAAGGTGTGCCTTAAGCTTCTTTATCGAGCAAAACTCATCAATTATTGATTCATTATTTATGCTACTTGCAAAGTCTCTTTCCATGTGGATGAACATACAATCAGCAAGAAACTCATCCTCAATCTTGTTGCGAAGCCAATTTTTAATGATTTTCATAGATAAAAAGGCTCATTCTATCGTTGATTTAGAAACAGGAAGAGTCAATACTAAATAGATCCATCTATTAATCAAGTGGAAATCATTTGCCAAGCCTATTTCAATTAATTGGCGATATAATGTAGAAATTGAATTAATATTCTGAAAGTCCGGACGATCCATGAACAACCTATAATACTCCAACTGTATTATCAAAGTATACAAATCAGAATAAGTGAAGTCTTCAGGATAGAATTTCTTTGCAAGCTCACATATATCATCAACTTTAAACGATCTAAAAGTATGAGAATGATCCAATGTTGAGTTAAGATAAAGCAGCTCCACTGTGTTTGGTGGAAATCTATGATTTAACTCCACCAACTGAAAATTTATTACATTATAAAATATATTAACTTAATAATGATGCTCAACTGTAATAGAATCTCTTTGTTGACAAGAACGACCTGTACCAATTTTATAAGGAGTATTCATATCGGACATTTCAATATCATATTGTGCACAAAAAGATACCACACTTTCTAATAGATCATCTTAACTACCATCTATCAATTTTTGAAGTTGCATTTTTTAATGTGAAACATAATTCAAAGCATTCACAATATCTTGATTTTTTCTCTGAATTATTTGTGAAAGAAAATCTATAATTCTCATAACTTTGTTCATCAAGAATAAGATAAACACAAAGTCAAACGATGTCATGGCATGATAATGTTTGAAAGCCTCAGTATAAAATTGAGTATTCAGTCCATTTTCATCGATCTCTGAAAGAAATGATTTTATTGTACCAAATAACTCAATTAAACTCCTTCTAGAACGAAAGTGAGAACCCCAACGACTTGGTTCAGGTTGTTGCAAAGTATAAGCTTGATTTACCCCTGTACCTGTCTCAAGTTCTTCAATCATTATCAACTCATTAACTATATATTGTCGAGTCAATTTCAATTCAGAATTATGCTTGCCAGAGACAGAAATGTAATTTACAATTTCATTCAAAAGCAGAGATGTAGAACCTTTGTCTACTTCTGGTGTTTCTTCTAATGAGAAACCAGTGAATTGCTGTATTAGCTTATGGTTTTGCTTCTCATACATTCTATTCTATGGGTTCTCTTGTCGATTATCAGATTCATTTTTTCTTTTCCAACATTACTATCAAATACGCTTGAGATAAGACAATTCTCATATTTATTTTATAGATTAAAAAGATGAGTAAGAAATTTATAAACCTACATTCCAACTCATGGTGTAGAAAGAAATTTAAGATCAATTATGAAAAAAATACCCACAACTTGAAATTTAAGATCAATTACCAAAAACAATAGCAGTAAAATCCCACAACTTGAAGAAATTTAAGATCAATTACCGAAAACAATAGCAAGTTCAAACTTCAAATATCTATATTTCTGTCTAATACAAGTTGTAACTCAATCAAAGATCTTTCACACTGCTCTGCTTGGGAAGTTTGCTACCCTCCTTCTCCTTCTCCCATACTAAGTGCTACCTATCCCAATAGGAAAAAATGCATTAAATTATTGTTAAATTTTAAAATTAATAAAACTCTATTCAAAGAATTACATATCTGAAAGTTTCTTAATTTCATCCTATATCCAACTGATTTTAGGTCTCTCGATGGGTTATTTGTGGGCAAGTTCAAAAGCTAGTTTAGTAGTAGGATCATCATATTCAGAAACTTTTAGCACAGAATCACTTAGACTCTCTAGCACCTAACACTCTTACAGACTCTCTAGCACCTAACACTCTTGCATTCCCATCTCAAAATTGCTTAACACTTCAAATAGGATAATCCCCAGTGAAAAAATGTCGCTCTTCGTATTAGCTTTGTAGGGTGCATTTGCATTTCGTATTTCTGGAGCACAATACGACCTAACTCAAACATCACACAATTCATTTTCCGAAATGAATTTAGTTAAAAAAAATTAATACACATTAATGGAAAGGGTATTGAAATTATTTTTATTAATTTAAAATATTTACCCAGGCCGAAATCCCCAATTTTTGCACTATCATTTTTATCAAGAAATATGTTACTTCTATTGTTGGCCGACACCGCGATCTATCAGATTCGACAATTTCCTGTATTTTGTCACACATATAACAAAATATTATAGAACTTTATTAGTTTCACACATAAACATATTAAATAACTAACACGTGGAGTACATACAACGAGGAGCCAGAGTATGTTTGGGATATGCATGGTATCCGTGGGCATGCATGCATGTGACATGGCCTGATTTTGTGGGATAAGAATTAATTCGTTGCTATTATTTTGGTTGCTCTATTTTGCTTTGCTTTGTTTTGTTGAATAAAGTCAGAGCTGTTAAATGTTAGGGTAGTGGGTAGTTCAATTTCCTAGTTTGTTGACATAGTTTGTTTTCTATTTTACCGTTGCACATCTATAAAATAGCCAGTTAAAGTTCATCACTAACAAGCTAAATTGAAAACCGATTCCTCTCTCCTTATTCTCTCACTCTTCTTCCTTATCCACTCTCAATAAAAGCTCTTACATATCATTGGTATCAGACCCCCCTTCCCATGGACACCTGAGGCAAAACTAATATAGAGTTTCGCAATGAGGGCCAAGAGGTCCTTGCTCAACATGAGATGAGCTTCAACCAAGTTCATGCGGCCCTTCAAACGGTCCTCACCAAGTTGCAAGACTGCGTGTATCACGAACTCAATAGGAAGAGAACCCCTTCACACCTGGGGAATCTTCCAACACTCACCATATCACATGCTATGCTATCGAAACTCCTCATCCGAGCACCAAGCAATAGCCCATTTTCCTCACCTGTGTTGTTGGTTCGGAAAGCAGATGGAGATTGGCGCTTCTGTGTTGATTATTGCTCTCTGAATGCCATTACCATCAAGGATAAATATCTGATTCTAGTAATCGATAAGCTCCTTGATGAACTACATGGTGCCAAGTTCTTTTCTAAACTGGATTTAAAGGCCGGATATCACCAAATTCTAGTAAAGGAGGAGGACATACACAAAACAGCCTTTTGAACACATGGAGGTCATTATGAATTCGTGGTAATGACACTCGGGCTCACCAATGCCCCCACCACTTTTTAGAGTCTCATGAATGATCTATTCAACTCCCATATTAGACAATTCATTTTAGTTTTCTTTGATGATATTTTAATTTATTCAAAAACTTGGGAAGAGCATCTTATCCACTTGGGAACAGTCCTATCTATTTTGTTTGCTAAAAAATTGTATGTTAAGGAATCAAAATGCAGGTTTGGAGTTACTTCGTTGATTACTTAGGCCATTTTATTTTAGTTGACGGTGTGGATGTTCACCCAACTAAAATACAAGCAGTCTTGGACTGGCCAAGGCCAACCACTACCAAAGGAGTTTAAGGATTTTTAGGGCTTGCAAGATATTATCGTAAATTTATTCAACACTTTGCCACCATTGTCGCTCCACTCAATCAGCTCCTAACAAAAGACAGGTTCCACTAGAGCGAAGCAGCTGAAAATTCTTATCAAAGCCTCAAACAAGCATTAACCATTGCTTTCCTACTCAACTTGTCAGACTTTACGCAACCATTCATTATTGATTGTGATGCAAGTAGCGTTGGACTTGGTGCTATTCTTTCCTAAAATGGCAGACCCATTGCCTATTTTAGTGAGGTTCTAAAGGATTCCGCTTTGTATTTCTCCACCTATAAAAAAAAGACGGTACCAATCGTGAAGTCAATATGAAAGTGGCGACACAACCTCCTCTATAAGCATTTTTTCATTCGCACAGATTAGAAAAGCTTAAAATACTTGTTAGAGCAAAGGATTACCACCTTAGCACAAACATGTTGGCTCCCAAAACTTCTCGGGTACGACTATATTATTGACTATAAGAAAGGGACAAAAAATCGAGGGGCTGATTCCCTCTCCCGAGTTGCAGAGTTGCAGAGCTCCAGTTCATGTCTATAACTATGCGGCAGATGGAGTGGTGGGTTGACATAGAAAAGGAGGCTCAATAGAATTCCTCTTATGCTAACTTGTTAAAAACTGCTCAACCGGCGTCCCTTGTCAAGAGAGATGGCGTGTGGTTTAAAGGGGCCCAAATATATTTAAGTCCTAATGCAACTCTACTTCCTAAAATTCTTCAAACATGTTATTCCTCTTCAGTAAGAGGCCACTTTAGATTCCATAAAACATTGGCTAGAATAAAACAAAGTTCTATATGGCCTAAAATGCAGCAATCTGTGAAGGCATCCTTACGGCGGTGTACCATTGGCCAACAGTACAAATATAACTGCATGAAATCGGCTAGCTTACTCCAACCTCTATAGCTACCAGAGCGAATTTGGACCGATATTACAATGAATATAATAGAAGGGCTTCCCTCTTCTAATGGATACTCTGTTATCCTCGTTGTTGTTGATTGGTTATCAAAATACACACATTTTGCAGCCTTAAAATATCCTTTTACAGCTGCTAAGGTCGCCTTTCCTTGCAAATGTCGTCTGACTTTATAGAATACCAGCAAGCATTGTAAGTGACCTTGATAAAGTATTTATTAGTTTTTTTTTTTTTGTGCCCTCTTCAGCTTTTAGGGAACCAATCTTTGTATGAGTTCTAATTACCACCCCCAATCTGATGGCCAAACTGAAGTGGTCAACAGAAGTTTAGTGCAATATTTACGTTGTTTCACGGGTAACCAACCAGGAAGGTAGGTCGACTGGCTTTTTTGGGCAGAATTCAGTTATAACACTTCCATTTATTCCTCCACCCGAATGACACCTTTTGAAGTTGTTTATGGCATACCTCCACCCAGCCTCCTCGCCTACATTCTAGGTACCTCGCGAGTCCAAGCTGTTGATGAATACTTACGTGATCGAGACACCATCCTCCGTGAATTATGCCAAAATCTTTCCATGCCAGGAACGCATGAAAAACTATACTAACCAACACTAGTGTGATGCTACTTTTACTATTATAGACCAAGTATACCTAAAGCTTCAACCTTATCGGCAAACCTCGATAGCATTCAGACAATCTCAAAAGCTAGCTCCCCGCTATTTTGGACCTTACTCCATCATCGAACAAATCGGGCCAATAGCATATCAGTTGGCTCTTCCATTGTGGTCGTAAATCCACGATGTATTTCATGTTAGCCAACTCCGACAACATTTGGGACCACCTACATCAACATCGCAACACCTTCCTCCTAGCGTTGACGATTCACTCATATTACCTCAATCTGAGTGCATGCTCAACCTGATTCGCAAAGGGCGTTACTGTTCGAAGCCTTACTTAAATGGAAACATGCACCAGCCGAAAATGCTACATGGGGGAATGCTCAGAGATTGCAGCGTTCCTATCCTGACTTCTGATGTTTAAGGAGAGAGGGTTGATATGTGGAGTACATGCAACGAGAAGCAAGAGTATGTTTGGGATATGCATGCTACAGGTAACTTAGTTTGTTGGGTATGCATAGGCATGTATGCATGTGGGATAAGAATTAATTCATTGCTATAATTTCGTTGCTCTGTTTTTCTCTATTTTGTTGAATAAAGTCAGAGCTGTTAAACATTGAGGTAGTGGGTAGTTCAATTTCCTAGTTTGTTGACATAATTTGTTTTCTTTTTTACCATTGCAAAGCTGTAAAATAGCCAACTGAAGTTCATCAATAACAAGCTAAATTGAAAACCGATTCCTCTCTCCTTATTCTCGCACTCTTATTCCTTGTCTACTCTCGGTAAAAATTCTTAAGTATCAATAACTTTATTATTATAAATAACAAATTTAATAATATGAATGAAAAAAAATATATTTGACACATAATAAATAATACATTTTATACCTCTCAAAGACAGCCCTCTGTCTCGACCTTAGTTGTAGCTGCGGCGGCGGTGACAGAATTAGAGGCGACCTCAATATCCGATCCCTTTGTCATCTCAGTAGTGGCGGCGGTAAAATCAAGGGGGACTTTAGTATCTGATTCCTTTGTTTTCTCATCATCAAAGGCGATCTCAGTATCTAATCTTTTTGTTTTCTCACCATCGAATGTAATCCTGGCACTACGCAAATCTGGGTTCTTCACAACTTGACCCCATCTTGCCTAATACTTCATATTCAAACTAGGCCTGAAGTTTTCAAATACAAGCTTGCTAAACTTTCATATAGTCTAGAAAATATAATTATAATACTTGACATCACTCTAGTATTACTTTTAAGTAGTAGTCTATTGGAGTATATTATATTACAATTGTATTATATTAATGGTGTAAAAGTAATTATCATTTTCCATATTATATTAATTCAATTTATTTTAATATATGTACAAAACTAAAGAAATTTATAATTGAAAGTTTATAAAAACTTGTAGCATCACTCTCCTACTAAACTACTAAATAAAGTAGTACTCTATTACATACTCTAATACTTTGAGCACTACTCTAACGAAATTTCACTCTAATTTAATGTTTTTATTTGACCCTAATGTAATAGATCTACTCTATAGTAAAAATCTAGTCTAGTTTAATGTTTATGTAGGCCTTAACTCTTTGTATTTATGAAACAAAGAAAAAAAAATACAACTTTTAATTTTTAAGCATTGCAATTTTTTTTTGGTACAGTAATACTCTACTAAAATAAAATTCCACACTACACTAGTTTAATATAACAGGAAACTATTTTCTGATATCGGTTTCTACAACCATATAAGTTTATAGGTTAAAGTTTTATTTTCCTTCAATTATTTTCCCAAAAAAGCATAATTAGCCAAAAAGCTTTGTAAATTATTATTTATTATCCAAAAATAAAAGTTGGTAATTTCATATACAAACATCAATTTAAATTATTATCACTAAACAAAAATCAATTGAATTGAAAGAAAAGAATAATTAGTTTATATTAAAAATAGTGTAAAAAAAGTAATTTAAAAATTGAAAGAAAAGAATAATTAGTTTACATTAAAAATAGTGTAAAAATAATAATTTAATAGGTAGAATTACTATTTTACCTCACAACATCTTCATAATTTTGTACACCAAGACGTATAGCACCTTTTTAATTGCACACATTTGGCCATCCATCAAGTGTTTCGATGAAACAACACTCCCAAATCCTCCCTTTCCTAAAAGCTTTTCTTCTTCGAAGACATATTTATATCTTATTTCCTATTAATAAAATTAAAAACAAATACTACTATTTCAAGAAACAATATAAAAAAAATAATTCTCACAGAATATGATTTTCCATGCTTATCTATAAGAAATTAAAAACAAATAGTAATGTTAAATTACATAATTTGTGAATTAAAATATTTTAATACAAAGAAGATGTTTGAACAATTTAACATAATTTGCCGATTATTAGACACTAATGATGATCTTCTACATCCAAATTTTGATCACTAATGTTTATACAATTTTTGCAGCTAAAACACAGTTTTCTAAATATGCTTTTAGTTATTATAATTTTTCAAAGTTTAATTAATTATTAATCATAAGAAAATTAAGAGGCATATGAAGCAAAGAAATTATAAATTTATATCAACATGTACATATGGTAATTATACTATTACATTTAAAATAGCTTGTATACTGAACATAGCTTAATATACCATTAAACCCCTGTGGAGATGGTACTGAAATTCAGGAAGCAAATATTGCAGCGCGTTGAGATTTCAAAAGCAATGCATTTCAACAGATTACGATTAAACTATTTCTTCAGATAGATATATATGCATAAAAAAACATACATGATTAATTCGACCAGGAAAAAATCAAAGGAAACCAAATATAAATAAAGAAATAAATAAGAAACTTAATGAATAACAGCAATAAATCAACGCAAACAAAAGAGCAATAAACCAAACGCATAAATCATGATTGAAAAATTAAACAAACCAAAGCACTGAAAACGAAAAGCAATCTGCGTGGGACTAGGAGTGGAAGACGGTTTCGCCACTGCCAACAGCTCTATAACTAATTTCATGTCTACAATCGAGCCCGCCAATGTTCGCATTTCTTGTATTTACCCGAATTGCCCCTAAGTTTAATTTTACAAAATATTATTATTTTAATAATTAAAATATAGTAATTATCCCTATAATTATTATTAATATTAAAGTATGTAATTATATTATTGATTATTATTCTCTCTCTGCAGCTCTCTCTCTCACTAGGCGATTTGTGATCTGCCGCTTGCCGTGGGAGTCGTCGTGTGATGCAGCTTCTTCCTCTGCAAATTGAAGCTGGTTTTGTCGCAGGATCTTTAGTGGATGGATTTATAGGTTGGCCGCAGCTGTTTCACGAGCCGTTGATGGGAATCTCCGTCGTCGCAGCTACGGTGGAGCTTCTGCGTTTCAAGCCGTGGGTTCGTTCAGATCGCCGCTAGGGATTGGGGCGAGCTGGGGCTTCAGCTGAGGTGAGTACGTGATCGAAGCCTGTCATCGCCGAGCTGCAATCGATTGGAAGTGGTGTTCCAGTTGGGCTTGGTCTCCTTTCTGCAGCTGTTCTGCAGCTAGTGGGTTCGAGCTTGGATCACGATTGGGTTCTGGTGGTCTGCAGGTGCCATTTTTCGTGGGGTTGGCGTTGTCTTGGTGGCTGGGTCTGGTGGGTTTGTAGAATCCAGGCTGGGGGTCTTATCTCCATCGCTGACATAGCCTCCTTCGGTAATTGGGTAACTTCATTCTTCATTGAACAAGCACTATGAGTTAGGATTTCGTGGTCTGTTTTCGAAGGTTTGTATTTGGATTTGTTATCGCGGAGATTCAATTGTGGAATTGGACTACAGTCTTCGCTGTTTTGTGTTACTATGTTTTTGCTTTTCTCTTGCCAAAGCCGTGTGTGGTTCGCAGACGTGAGATACTGGGTTGATTATATTATAGTGGATTGTATATGTGGGTTGCATAATTGGTTTGAACTATATTTGGTATGTAACTTTGTGAATTTGTTGTGTGGTTTGTTTGCTATCATGGGGTTTTTATTGTGCTAGACCAGTTTAATTTGTGCTGGAATTGGATTGCAAATTCAACTGTCTGGAACTAGATTGTACTTTAATTGTGGATTCTATTTTGGAGCTACCGGTATGGCTCCTTGCTCGGGATTGGAAATGTTTGGGGTTGGAACCAGAACAAATTGATCGTGTTATGCTTGACAGCAACCGTTTTTGTGAGGAAGATAATCCACATCAGAGTAAAAAATCTACCCCTCACAAGAGTGACACTTCTTCTGAACCTGCCAAAGATAAAGGGTCTGTCATGCCTTCCTTCACAACAGTGTGGTAGTATTGCGGGAGGAAATGTTGCAGTGCCTATGGGCATTCAAGCAAGTGGTGCTGCTTCCACAATTTCATCCACCAATCAGAATGCATCCACTCGGAAAGAAAATTTTTTCTCAATTTGAGTTAACGACGCTGCCTATAAAGAACGTACTGCATATAAAGAACATATTGCTTTTTGTCAATATTCTTTGATTGCTCGAGTTGTGCTCTTCAAAGGAGAAAAATCATGAAAGCAAGATGAATTATGCCTGAAACTCTAAAGTATATGGAAATTGAAAAAATAGAAACTAATTTTCTTAGGGTGGGGATACTACTAAGTTCTTTTATTGTTTAAGGAGGATTATCAATAGTGTGGTTTTATGGATCACTAAATTTAAAATTGAGGATAGTCCGCCTATACGCCTGGGTTAATAATTTCAATCCGACGATGCAAAAATCCACACATGTTCATGTTTGAGTGAGATTTTACAATTTGTGTTGGCAACTTAATCAGGCAATTTTAGACACTTTGCATAGGTTTTCGTGGTTTTGGATTTGGTAGGTTTTGTTTTCGAAATTCTATTATTGAAAACTAAAGACTCATGCATTGAGGTTCATTTATTTTTTGGAAAACTGTTCTGAATTTTGCAACAATTGCTAGAGTTTTGGACATTCAGTGGGCAGATGTAATATGGTACACAGAAAGACTCATCATGTGGCGAAGCTTTCAGAAAAGGATCGGGGTGGAACAAAACAAAGTACTAAGATCTATAGACCTAAGCCCCATATTCCTGCTACTTTGACGGATTCAGTTCAAGATCCTCCTTCGACAATGGTTGATATTGGGATAGCGGCTATGGATTCAAAGGCGGATCATTTAGCTCAACAAAATACTATGAGAAAGGGTGTTCAACCAGTTTCTTCAGATATGGGTGTGGTTCATCTTTTAGATACCGTTACAACTTTGAATGACACATTTGATGATTAAGATGATAAGTTACCTCTAGTAGAAGGCGGGGTGTTACTAGAGCCTTCAGGTAAGCAGGTTCAATCTCAAGAGGGGTCCACCTCTAGGGGTCAGCACAATATGGATAAAACTATAATTCTCTACAACCCATCTATGGCACTCAGTGAGGCGCAACAAAATCTGAACTTAGTGGTTTTAGATCAGTCAGTTTTGGAAACCAAGGATACAAATGCATGGACCACAGTAAAAAAAAAGCCGGGTCGACCAACAAAAGTAGAATAGGCTAGAAGGCGTTAGGAGTAGCCATCAGAAGGACTGATCAAGCCCACGACTCGGGCCTCTAGGTATGGTAACCAATGAATATTCTTTATTGGAACTCTAGGGGCTTCGGTAACTAAAATGCTCAAAGTGTACGATTTTTATTATCACCATAACCTCACTTTATTATATTTGGTGGAGGCTATGGTCGCCTTAGATACGATTCCAAACTCTTTTTGGTCTTCTTTAAGGATGGACGTCATTTCTACTAATAACTCAACAGTTTTGCTTACTATGTGGATTTTTGCTTCTCTTTCTTAAGAGGAAGCTTGTATTTTGCTTAGAAAAGAGCAAATTATCTCTATGGATATTTCGAGCGTCGGAGGTTCGTAGGTGCTTTCTTTTGTGTATGAAATTATTTTTTCATGGCGTCGGAAAACTCTTTGGGCAGCCTTGAGAAATTTTGCTGACTCTATTAATCACCTATGGGTTGTTATTAGAGACTTTAATGCCATTTTAGGTGCGCATAAGAGGTCTGGTGGTGGTCCTTCTATCTCCTCTTCTTGTTCTGAGTTTTAGGAGGCGATTGAGGCTATAGGTTTGTTACCTATAGATATGCACGGAGGTTCATGCGAAAATTATTTTAGCTCAGGAAAAGCTTCTTTCAGTATGGACCATTATAGGAATTGAGGGTTTCAATAAGGAGAGATTAGCCGAAGAAGCTGCTGCTGCACAGGTTTTGCTTAATGAGGTTCTACTTTTCAAAGAAATTATGCTTCAGGATCAGTGTTGTGTTAAATGGTTGAAGAAAGGTGATCGTTACTCCAAATTCTTCCATTCGCTTCTTCAAGTACGCAAATCTCAACGCATTCTGTCTTCTTTATCAATATAAGGGGTTAATATTTCAAATGAGGTGACTATTAGGAGTCATATCATGGATTATTACAAATTTTTATTTACGGCTGATGAGACTCTAGGTACTAATTTTTCTAGATTAGATGGGAACATGCCGAGTTTAATGATTGCATATGGTAATTTGCTCTTAATCGGTTTACTCGATTTCGAGGAGGTTAAACAGGCTATGCTCAACTTGAACCCGACTAGCATCCTCGACCTTGATGATTTTTCAGGTTTCTTTTTCTAAACTTGCTAGGATTTTATTCATTCCGATGTGATAGATGCAGCGCTATCATTTTTTTCAAGAGCTATTCATCTGGGTCTCAATTCTAATTTCATGGTGCTTTTTTCAAAAGTGCAAGGTGTGGACTCGGTGGACAAATTTCGTCCTATCATATTGGGAAAATTCCTTTTCAAGGTGATTTCAAAGAGTTTAATTGATCAGCTTGTGGGGATTGCTTCCAAAATTGTTTCTGATAATTAGTTTGATTTCATTCAAGGTAGAAGCGTGAAATATTGCATTATGATTGCTTGCGACTGTATTAACCATCTCGATAGTTAATTTTTTAGAGGTAATATGGCTTTGAAAATAGACATCTGTAAATTTTTTTTCTTGTTAAATTAAGATTTCTTTTTGACAGTCTTAGATGGGTTTGGCTTTTGTATTAAATTTTTCTCGTGGATAAAATCAATTTTTAATTCAACAAAGATTTTGGTTTTCGATTAATGGGATTCTGGAGGTTACTTTGGTTGCTCGCGAGGAGTTCGATAAGGTGACTCGCTATCTCTATTGTTATTTGGTATCAAAGATTTTTTACGAGGTTCAAAAAGGGGCGATGCACAACTCTATTTTGATGATGTCTTCCCTTTGGATGGTTTTCAAGGTTCTCTTACATGATTTTCCCCAGGAATTTCTCTTCCTCCTTCTCATTTGTGCTTATGCATAAATGATGTGCTTATGTTTATGATAAAACTTATCAAAATATGGTCATATTTTGGGTCTCTCATTGCGGCTCAGGTGTTTAGGTTTAGAAAACCTAATCACTTTCAATAAAATTAGGCAAGCTTCGCTTGATGGATAAAGATTTCTTTATTTTTTGATTTGTTCAGGCACGCTTTTTAGGGAAGTTAAACCCTTTATATTACTCCGCTTCTTCGATTTAGCCTCCTTTGAGACAGCTTTATCTTACTCTTTTGAGCGAGGCGATTTGGATTATTAGGGTTTATTCCAGGGTTCATTTCTGGGTTGATAACTAGTTGGGGATACGTATCATTGAGTTGTTAAAAAACTTTAGAGATTTATGTGATCCAAGCCTTCTAGATGGTGATTTGGTTGATTTTGATGGTGTTTAGGACCTTTCGATGAGTTTTCGTTTGGCTTTTTCCTCAGTTGATTATGTGCATTGAGGAAGTGGCAATTGTGATGGATAGGCCAGGTGAGAGATTTTGGGTTCATTCAGCCTTAGGTTCCATTTCTTGTAGAGATGCTTATCTTCGTTTATCTATAATGGCTTCACCTCCTGTGTGGGTTAAATACTTATGGAAGACTTTCTTTCCTTCAGCCTACTCGGTTTTCGCTTGATGCCTTTTCCAGAGGCGTATTCCTACCGATGACTTCTTGATTAGGCGGATATTTTTTATGGCCTCTAAATGCAGAATTTGTAGTAAGAATTCAAAAATTATTTCCCATCATTTTTCGACATACTCCTATACTATTGTTATTTGGGACTGCCTGAGGTTGCTTTTGAGCTTAGATTGGATGCTTCGAATTTAGTAGGTACTCTTTTTCAGAAGGCTATGGCGGTTTCCTTGAGCGCTTAGGTCTTCAATTTACGAACCACTATTATCGTAAGTGTTTTCTTTGTTATCTGGTTTGTACAGAATCAAAAGCATTTTGGTAATATTTTCATTCTCTTATCTCGCTCTTTAGCTTTTATTTGGACTTCGACTAGGAAAGCAAATGTTATTCAAAAGGGGGCGATACACAACTCTATTGGTGATCTTTTGGTCTTCAAGAGTTTAGGGGTTGTAGGTGTTGCACATCGAGATCCTCAGATTATTCATGTGGTTTGGTCTCCCCTGCCGATTGGATGGTTGAAGGTTAATACTGATAGTGCCGCTAATGGTTGTCTAGGCCTAGAGGGATGCGGTGGGTATTTCGTTACTAGTAGGGGCTTATTAAATGTAGTTTTGTAGTCCCTTTGGACTCGTATTATGCCTTTGAGTGTCAGCTCTTAGATGTCAATGAGTGTGCTAGAGACTTCAGATGGGATTACTTATGGATGGAGTACGATTCTAATTACGTTGCCAACTTATTCTCTCGTCGAGAGGTCGTCGTGTCATGGGCCTATAAAGTAAGATGGGTGAATTGCCTCCGTCATGTTTCCAGCATTTATTTTCGGGTTTCACACATTTACTAAGGAGGGAAGTATAGTTACGGATGCTCTGTCGAAGCTTATTGTTTCTTTACTTAGAGCGCAGTGGTGATGGGGTCTTCCAAATTATTATTCTTCTATGTATAATAGGAATGTTAATGGTTTTGAAAACTATAGGCTTAGAAAGTAGCTTGCTTGTCCTTTTATTGTCCCGATATTCCTTTTTCTGGATTTAGATTTTCTTCATTTGAGGTTTTTTCTTTATTCTGGTTTTAACAAGGCCGGTGATGGTTATTCTTTTACTCTTGTATCTTACTTCCGCTATAACCTATGCATGCGTCGTTGTATTTTAGATTTTCATATCTGTTGTAACTTTGTAACTGATGTATATTTTTTTAATTTTAATAAAATTTATTGCTTACTCGGTGTGGATTTAGAGGGGTACCAACCTAATTGGGATGTTTCTTTCCATCTATCATGCAAGTAACCTCTTCTAATTAAAATATATAATTATATTACATTGTATAATTACATTTACAAGCGTTTAATATCATAATTAACAAGAGATTTTTAATTATGGAATCATAATTAATTTTTTTCTAGAGTACAAATATGAATATATTAGCCTGGATAACATTTTATTATCTTTGCCAAAAGATTATTTGTAATGGTATACTCTAAAATTTAATATATTCGCCACCATTTAAATTATATTATTAACATATTTTATGAAATAAAATATTAAGGATAATATACACAATTACTTTCATATGATATGCTCACCCTCAATCATTAGTATTTTTAATAATACTACTGGTTTACTAGTAAATAGGTTATTTATTAACAATAATATATTTTTAATGGTATTATTAATAATATCTTCTCTTTTTAATTTATTATTAATTAACTATTATTTTACAGATTCTAATTATAAGGTATTGATATAATACCTCAATTGAACTAACAATAATATATTTGATTATTTATTTAAATATTTAAGTAAAAATTTGTTTTTAAATTATTGTTTCATAATTTAGTCCTATAATATTATGAGAGTGTTATAAGGTAATTTAGACTTCTAAAGAATCTATAAAAAATATATTGGTATTTAATATAAATTTTTATACATTTTTAAAAAATTTATAAAAGTTAAATGTATTTAATAAAATATTTGAAAAGTTTATAAAAGTTTGACGTATAAAAAAATTAAAGACTTTTATAAACTTTATCACATAATAGACTTTTATAAACTTTTTGATAGAAAATATAAATATCATATCTTATTTTTTCTCCTCCATTCAACCCTAAAACTTTTATCAACTTTCATACAATAATAATTGGCTTACTCTCTCTATGTTCTTGACCCTCTATATTTTGTTTGTTTTTCATTCTCTCTGTTTCAAAATCAATATATTTTTTGTATCAAATGTAGCAAAATTTACACACCCATGAACACAAGATCGATTTATTGTGACTTCGATCCCATCTCGTTCTCATTGAACGAAATAACTTTTTTACCAATAACCATTAAAAAGTTGTTTTAAAATGGCATGCATAACAGCTAAACGAAACAATACCAATACCAACAAATCGACAAATACTAGCTTTTGGTATTGGTATTGTCATTTTAAACATTTTAAAACAGTTATTATTCGATTTGTTGTCTATTGGTATTTAATGGCATGGGTAGCTGTTAAATAAATTTTTTTTTATTTTGTTCATTCGTTATTTTTATTAATAAAAAAATCTGTTTTTATAATTTATTATATAAAAAAAATTAATATATAAAATTCAATATATGTGAAAGTTTATCAAAATCCGTAAAAGTCTTTAAATTAAAAGTTTATAAAAGCTTACAAAAACTTTTAAATTTTTGTAAACTCTATAAAAGTTTACAAAAAATATATGAAAATCCATAAAAGTCATTATTTAAAAAAAATCCATAAAAGTTCATAAAAGTGTCAATTAAATACACCCCCCTAAATAATTTTGGCGGAAAATTTTACTGCCTAATTTAAACTCTTCGCTAAAATAAAATTTTAATATTTTAAATTATAAATAATGAAAATTTTATTTATTTTAATATTGCCATAATATAATATATATGTGACAACACAAGATAAATTTGTTACACATAACATATATGTGATAAATAACACATAATATTATTTCTTTTAGTATATAATATTGTCTTAATATAAGACGTGACAACACAATATAAATGTGTGACACATAACACATAATATTATCACTTTTATAATACAAATAACACATATGTGACACATAATACATATGACATAAGATAAATGTGACACATAATACAATATTGGTCTAGTATATAACATTGGCTCTCTTATAATAATAGATATTTGACACATATTAAATGGGGTACAAGCATAGACAATTGTACATGTATTAAGTCAATTAAGCACTTTATATACATATATTAAACATATTTGTAATGTGTAAAAATATATCAGTCGAGCACTTTATATACATATACAATTGTATCAATGTCTCATATGTGACATTCTTTTATCTGCATATATCTATGAATAAATATTTATGTGACATATATTTAATAAAAATGTATATATATGTGACAAAATTTTATGTCACATATGTGACATTAGTTTATACGTATATTATGTGAATAAATATCTATACAACATATATTTACTATATATATATATATATACACACACAAACACATATCTGACACATTGGAATGTCACATATATGACAAAATTCTATGTAATATATGTGGTGTTCCTTTATATGCATATATGTATGAATAAAATTCTATATCACATATGTGACATTCTTTCACTTGCTTATATGTATGAACAAATATCTATTTACTAAAAAAAGAAAAAATCTAGTCACTCATACCATCAGTGCCAAAACACAGTCACTCATACCATCCTTTACCAACCAATTCTAAATTGGTCGAAAATATTTATATAATCAAGGAAAAAAATTAAAATTGAAGCTTTTTAGCAGCGAAATAGATATTGGTCGCTAAAATACAATATTGTGATCAAACTTTGGTTGTTGAAAGTCTGTTAATAACAACCAACATCTATGTGGTTGCTAAAAACTCTTTGACTAGTCAAAAAAATAGCAGGATTAATTCCCACCATAGTTTCAGCAACCAATTATGTTTTGGTCTCTAAAACTACACTATAGTGACTAATAGTTGGTTGTAAAATGTTCTCCTGCACAATTTTTTCTTCCCGCCATAATCTTTAGCGACCACAGGTTGTGTTGTCGCAGATAAGTGGAATCAGCAACCATGTTTTGGTCACAATAGGTTTGGAAAAAAAAATTCATTCTTAACTGACTGAAATATTTGCCGACAAATATTTGGTTGATGGTAATGTCATACAGTGACCAATTTTCTTTGGTTGGTAAAGATTTGGTTAGTGGAACCCTTTTTTTTTTATACTGATAGGAACTCCTATTGAAATAAAAATTCAAGACAAAATTATCAAACCTCCTGTACCATTTTCTTAGATGCTATTTCAACCCATATAGTGAATTCTTAAATAGACAAACTCACTGTTATTGTTCTGTACTTCAAATCCCTCAAGCTACTTCATGTAGATGACTTCCTCTAATTCACCATGTAAGAAGGTTATCTTTACATCCATTTCCTTAAGTTCCCAATTAAACTGAGTAACCAAGGCAAGCATAATTCTAATTGTAGTATACTTCACCATAGGTGAGAAGATTTCATTATAATCAACTCCTTCAACTTGTGTAAAGCCCTTTGCAACTAGCCTAGCTATGTATCTTACTGAATTAGATCCAGTCAAACCTTCTTTCATTTTATAAATCCACTTACAGTCCACCACCTTATGATTTTAGGCTTGTCAACCAACACTCAAGTCCTATTTTTATGAAGAAACTTCATTTCACCTTCCATTGCACTCAACCACTCCTCATATTGTTTACACTTTACTGCCTCTATGTAATTCTTTTATTCATTTTCAACCAACTCATGATAGGATAATAGAGCATAAGCAGCAACATCAACATGTGTATACTTTGGATTCGGCCTCCTAAACCTCTTTACTCTATCATGAGTGAATAGGTAACTAGGTAACACAGTGATTCTTTGATTGTTTCTTCATCATCTTTATCAACATTAGATGCAAGTGGAGTAGTTTGATCTTGATATATCTCCACAGGAAACTCACTCCCATGATCATATAACATAGCTTGCTCCACCTCAATTGGAAGTTCACAATTCCATATAATCTGATCAATTTTTTCACTTGTACCTTCACCACTTGACACATTATAGGGCATATGTGTTTCATCAAATATAACATCCATACTTATTATGACTCTATGACCTTTATCTTCTTTGAGTCATAATCAATAGCCTTTCACACCTTGAGGATAATCGAAGAACACGCATTTCTTTGATCTAGGTTCAAGTTTTCCTTCAAACTGATGTGCATAAGCAACACAACCAAACACTCTAAGGCCACTACAATTTGTTATCTTTTCAGTCCACATTTCTTTAGATGTTTTAAAATTAAGAGTTGTTGAAGGTGACATATTAACCAAATGAGATGTTGTCATCACAACTTCTCCCCAAAACAAATTTGGTAAACCTGAGGACACTAACATACACCTCACTTTATCTAGTAAAGCTATGTTCATTCTTTCAGTTATTCCATTTTACTGAGAGATATAATTAATGGTTCTATGTCTAAATATGCCATAAGTTTTACAAAACTCATCAAAATCGGAGTTACAAAACTCCAAGCCATTATCTATCCTTAAAGCTTTAACTTTCTTACTGGTCTGAGTCTCAACTAACTATTTCCACTCTTTGAATTTTATAAAAGCATCATTTTTATACTTCAGTAAATAAATCCAAACCTTTCTTGAATAATCGTCTATTATGGATAAAAAAAAATACTTGTTTCCACTTTGAGTTTGGACCTTAAAGGCCCCCATAAATAAGAATGAATATAATCAATAATTGATTGATGAGAATGCAAAATGTCATATTTTTTTTCTCTTAATATTTAGTCTTTTATACTTATTAGGTGTCTCAATGAACTCATTATTTTTATATTTTGATTTAGGATACTCATGGAGGAGTTAAGAGTAAAACGAAGCCAATTGGACAATTTTGGACAGTTTTGACATGATTTTGTAATTTGGGGATAACTCTCTCATCCGAACTCTGATTAAGATGATTCAAGATGCTATGGAACAAGAAAAACAAGTTCTACAACTTTTGTGTTGTTTTAAGAGATACTAGCTATATTGAGGTCAAAATTGGACTTGAAGTTTCAATCAGATGTAATGTCAGGCACCTAAAGTTGGGTCTGACATTCTACCGAGGATAGGCTCAACACGCACAATCCCAGCGCAAGTCAGGTCCAATGTTAGGTGCTTGACATTCGGCTTGACATGCTTCATAGGAGTTAAAACATGGACAAAAATTGGACAAGATTTGATAAGCAAACCTGTTGGTATAAGGTGCCAAGTCAGGTCCTTTGTTAGACATCTAACTTGGTGCGGCAATGACTAGTGGCAATTTTATAATTTTAGGGTTTTAAGTGTTAGAAAACTAGGGCTAGAATTTTATTATAAATAGACTCGTATTTTAAGATATAGGAAGGGAAGATGGCTACAAAGGAATTTACTCTTTGAATTATATATTCACAAGGATGAGCAACTAAATTCTTTCCTTTCGGGTATAAGTTATCTTCAATTATCAGTTGAGTATGTGATTGACTTGAATACACAATTATTTTCAATTCAATTAATTATTCAATCTATCTTCTTATATTCTTCAAGGTAAATTTCAATTACATATAATTATACTGCATATTTTTTATATATGAATTTGATGCATGCTAATTAAATCTAAGTTGTACTTTGATTCTAATAATTCATAGTAATTAGAGAATATAGGATAGATTAAAATTCTACAATGTTTGTAGAGTTTATCTAATTTTAGCTTCTTTCTAGATTGATAAAGCAATTATGATTTGATTTGGGTCACGTTGATTCTAGACCTTTCAGAATTAGGATTAATTCATGAACATTGTTAGGTTATTCAAAATTAAGAAAAGATTACAATAAATTGGCCGTACTGTTTGTTGATGCTAAACTAAATAAGAAATTGAGTTATGAATGTCTGTGATCACATACGAACTGATGATATAAACGTACTCTGAGTCGAACTTCATCATCTTGATTATTTAAGTTTTATTTAATTTGCTTTTTATCTTATATTAACTGAGTTTGCTAAAACCCCCTTTATTCTTTTAGTTTTTATTTAATTTGATATTAGAAAGGAATCTAGAATTAAAATATCAACAGTCCCTCTGGATTCAACTTGAACTTGCCACTACTATATGTTTGGTAATTTTAGTAAGATAATTTTGGCGTAAAACGAGAACACTTCATTGATTTTGATCTATAACTGCTCAGTTTAAATCTTAATCTATGTTATTTACCAAGCAATTTTCACAAAATTCAAGATTACTAACCACATCTTTACCAAACACATTGAATTTATTCAAATAATACAATATTTTTTCATTAATGTGTGCTAATCTTTTATGCCAAAGATTTGTTTGATTAGTAACAGATTTACTTGAGTTAGCCATAGATGTTGAATCAGTGACAGTTTTTCCAAGCAATACATATAGACCATTCCATTTTACACCTTTCGTTGCCACATTAGACCCTCTTGTTATCTTGATGCTTTCAGATTCAGTTTTACACACATAGTCTGCTTCATCTAACATGCCAAAAGAGATCAGATTCCTTTAAAGTTTTGGAACATGTCTCACAAACTCAAAGTTCTCACAGTACCATCATCCAATTTGATCAAAACACTAGCAATCCCAACAGCCTTTCATGACATATTATTTCCTCATAAAACTTGACCCCATCAATTTTGCTATAAGAGTTAAATCAACTTTTATTTGGACACATATGAAAGGTACATTCAGAGTCAAGTATCTAATCAGTTTTATCTTTAAGAGTAGAAACAGTTAGAACCTCCCCATTATCAAAATCATTGGAGACTATTGCCAAGTCACCATCATTCTGTGATCTGTCTCTTTCCTCTTTTTATTTCTTAAAAAATCTTTAATATAGTGATTTACTTATTCCCATTTTGATTTTGATTCCAATTACTAACACTTCCCTTCACCCCTTTCAACTTTAGCATCATATCCTTTGACTTAAGAGCATTAGCCACATAGTTGTTAAACTCTTTATACCATACTTAATTGCATTTTTTACTTCTCGAATGAATCTAGTAGTGAATTTAATAGGATTTGTAATGTTCATCACAAAAATTTTTATATTAGTCAAGTTCAAACATAGTTTATTTAATCCATTTGTTTCTATATCCTTTGAAATATCCATCTTAAAACCAAAAACTATTCAAACCGAGGGTTTTACCGGATATAACATTTTTAGCTTCTTCCATAATTTTGATATAGATTTAACTTCATCAACTTTACTTAAAATATTGTTTGAAAGATGCAGAATAATAGTGCTAAAAGCAATCTTGTCAAGTTCTTTCTTCTTGTTTTGAGTCCATGTTGTTGGGTAGTTTGTTAATGACACAATTTGTATCGCTTTAGGAGTCCATTTGACACTGGATCATTTAGTGACATCATTTAATTTGTCATTTTGTATTTGTGATAAATATTTATTTGTGACATAAACCATTTGTAATAATACTTATCTCACAAAAATTATTACCATAGTAAAATTTCATTTGTAATAATACTTATCTCACACAAATTATTACCATAGTAAAATTTCATCTTGTGACAAATTTATTATAATGTATCTGTGAAATAAATTACACCCTGTAATATATTCTAACATGTAAAAAGTAAATTCTGATGTAACATTTTATATACAAAAAGGCACATTCATACCATAAGGACTTCAAAATAAATTATAAAATGTCAAGTTGTACATTATGATAATTTTTCATTGAACCAAAGCAGCTGTTATACATGCTTTCATGAAAAATTATCCCAACATATCCCATAACTGTCTACATACTAATAACTGTCTACATACTAGCTACTGTATGCATATCCTAAGCATTACAATTTACTTATAATTCGAACGTATATTTTAAATTTTTACATGTCCAAAGGTCATCCTAATACGAAAAGTTAACTATCCAAAATATACTGTATTTAACATTTTATATATGTAATATATTTTCAACTTTGTCAACATGCATATAACTTACAGGCCTTCTGCATGTCTTCATTATCTACTATACTTTTACTTGTACTTTATACATTCAATCACAACCTGTAAAACAAGAATAACAATTGATTATCATTCTCACATGACATTAGTGAACTTCGATACCCTAATGTCAAACACTTTCATTGGAAAATATATGTATAAGAGAGGATACACAACTTAAACAGCACACTAATAGTGAAGTGTGGTAATATTGTCAACGAACATATAAAAAGTATGCATGATTTGTATACTATAAATGCATTGCAATAAAGTACCTTCACAATTATCTCCATTGTTGGTGTCAAACAATCCAAGGATGAGACCAAGCTCTCTTGTCCATGAGTCAAATCTCTTCTTATGCAAATCTACTAAACTTGTAATTTTCTTTTCCATGTTTGCAAGCCTTATTTCCATTTCTTTATTTTTCTTCAAATATTCTGCATAAATTGCATGGTTTTCCTTCTATCTCTGCTTATACTCTTCTAGTTCCTTTTACAATACTGCACTTTCTTCACTTGCTTTATATCTCTTGGATTTTGTGCCCACACCCATTCTTCGGAAACAAGCTGATTTTTCAGTTAACACATGTACAAATATCTTATCCTTGCTTAATGAACTTTACTCTCTTAATACAACAAGTCAGTCCTATAAAATATATGGAAATCACATAACAAGTTAGCATTAGTTAATAAATTAAATGTATGGAGTGATTCAATTTATTTTAATATTGATGAGTACCTGAAAGTATATACTTATTAAAGTTAAATCATCATTTTACACTTAAAAGTTTCATTAATTCATCTTGTTTAAGTAATTTCTTTAAGTTTAAGTTTAAAAGTAAAAATAAATTGAAATGAGTATTTTTTATACATGTTTAATAAAATGGGTATATCTCTCAATCTAGAAGGCCGATTAAGGTGATTCTTAATGTAATGGAAATAGGACTTAATGCGCCACAACATTGTAGTTACCAATAAATCCCAATTTAGAAGTTCAGTATGTCATATTTGGGACGCAATACAAATGTTCTGTACCCAATGACCAATCCAACATGTTTCTGTATTTGGACTGTATCTCACAAAATATCAATCCAAATATGGTATTTCTTGATGTTCTAGAAAGCTAAGAGCTATACCTACATTATTGATTTTTGGATCAAAAGCTAAATCCACTGATTTCAATATGATAAGGTTGGTGGAAGTGAGGAGACAAACTTGATACTCAACCTAACCTTATCTTCACCTTCATACAAGACCTTTGACATTTATCACTCTTAATATCCTATAAATACATGCATTGGCTACTCATTAGAGATATCTTGGTGTAGAGATCAAGACCATAGTCTTGTATATTTTGTGTGTAACACTCTCTTACCCAAGCCTAGGTTCTCAAGTAAGGTGTGATTACCATTTTTTTTTAAGTTTAATTTCATTAAAACCTTTTTAACAAAGACACAATAAAATCAGAGACTTTCCTTTACTCTTTGACACCGTTTTTCAAACCACACCAAAAGCAGTAATACTTTAAGATAAAATAAAGTTTACACACTCATACCGCAAAGGAAAATATAGTATTTAAAAATAAATAATACCATCGCCCAAAATATAACAAACCAAATGTGGAAGAACAGTATATTATGCTGCACCCTCCAGTCCGCACCTCACCAAGCTCTACTGTTTGGCTTTGGACTTACCTGTCACACAGGACAGACAATTGTGAGTGGAAAATACTCAGTAGGCAACCATATACAAATGCAAATGCCATATCATGTAGTGTATCTCTATACACATAAAATCATTATTTTTCCTTCTTTTATTTTTCAGTAAAAAACCCACTCTCATTCCACGTTTCGTGCACAAAATACCACACCTCTATGGTATGTGGATGAACCACCGTTCCGGGTGACCCACCGCTATGTGTGGTCAGTGATTCATAGAGTGACTAAAAACAGGGTTTCAACCATGCACCTCATCGTGCAACCAATTTTTGAAAACACAAACTCATAGGGAAAAATCTTTCATTTCACATAAAATAATAAACCACCAAAATTGCTTTATGCAAATGAATGCTTATGCCACAATGCACAAGTAAAACCAAGCAATACAGTAAAATACATAATTACCAACCGTCCTATTCCAACAGCCGTAATTATCGAAATGCCCCTGTAACGACTACAAGTCGCTCAACCATACTGATGTAATTACCGATATGTCATTGGTCATATCGGAAATTACCAAGATATCCCCCAAGTAAATGGAAAATTATCAAAATACCCCTCAATAGGCATATGGTTAATTACCATTCTACACTCGGTAAAACAATAGAGTTAATAAATTCCATCAACATACGCATTTATGACACAAATATAAACACATATATAAATAAATACATATATGAAAATATACACATGTAAATACACATTCACATACGCATATCCATTTATATAAACACATATATACACACCCATATATGTATACACATTTTATATATGCATATATGTGTACACAAATATAATTTACATATATACATAATCACATATACACATACACATAAATACATATATAAAATACGCACATATAAATATATACTCACATACACATATATACACACCCATATATGTACACACGTATTTTATATACATATACATGCATACGAATACTATTTATACATACACATAATTATATATATATATATATATACATACCCCCATGTATAAAATACTCACAAATTTATATATATTAACTTAATACTCTATGTAATACGTGAAGTATTATTTTTATACATAACCCTCTACAAAATACACTTAAATATATTTAATAAATATGTACATAAAATATATGTATTTTATAAAATACATATATATTTACTATTACACAAACACATGTGTAATTAATTATATTTATGCAAATGTAAATAATAGTAATTCAATGTTCCTACGCGTTAAATGACCAAAATGCCCTTGATCTTTTTCAAAATTCCATCCATATCCTTTACATGTAAAATACCAAAATGCCTTTAAATATTTTCAAAAATTTCATTTATGTCCTTTACATGCAAAATGACCTAAATACCCTTGAACTTTTTAAAAATTCCAAAATACCCTTTGCATGTAAAATGACTAAAATACCCTCTCTAGCAAAAATTTTGACATAACTTCCTACACATGGCCATTCCTTCCTATTCATGGCAATCTATCAAATTTCCTCTAATTCCTTCAAATTAAGCATGCACAACACCAAAATTCATCAACCCATTTCATCAATCCATGATTAAATCCAACAAACTCAAGCATTAAACATTAATTTCACTAGAACATAAGCCAAAATAATTGGGGATTCAATCAACCAGCCAATACACATGGAATTAAATTCAAACCATCATCAATTCAATGATTCCATGCCTAAACACATCCAATTAACCAATAAACAAACATAGATTTGCAATAAAATAAAAATGGGTATAGTTGCCTACCTTAAAGCCAAGCTAGCACACCTTTTTCTAAGCTTTGAAAACCTCCAAAAACAATACCAAAAAGCTCCCCAACACAGCCGACCACTAACCCCACTTTCTTTCTTGAATTTTCTTTCAATTTTGCAATTTTTTTTCAAAATTCTCTCTCTAGAAATAACTCTCTCTCTCTAAAAGAAAATGAAATATGTGAAATGATAAAAAAAGTCAAGAAGATGGTCGGCTACACTTGGTGAAAAGCAAGAAGAAAAAAGTCGGTCACACACACACACAAGCCAATTTGCAATTGGCAATTTATTTTTTTAATAATAAAATACAATAAAGTAAAGATATTTATATATATATTATTTAAATAAATGAAATTGTAAAGCAAAAGTGGGAGTGTCGGCCATGAATCATTCAATTGCCAATTGCCATCTTTTTTTATCAATTAAATAATTATATAATAACATAAAATTAAAGATATTGTTAAAGATATTAATATAATAATGAATAGTAAAATTCAACCATGGTCAAACCGGGACTAAGGGTAAAATGGATAGAAAAAGTCCCTCGACTCCTCACAGGGTAGTCTCGGTCATCAAAAAATTCTCGGGGAACTCCAAAACTGCTTGTTTCGATGAAAAAGGCAAAACCGCAATTTAACTGAAAACGCGTCCGGAAACCGACAGTTTTGAAAATAAATGAGGTTATTATATTGTGTCTCTCTTGTTGTAATTCTCTTTTATTTTAAATTAAAGTTATGTTCATCTCCTTCTTCTTTCTTTCTTCTTTCTTTAGTATGAGTAACTAAACTTCATTTTGTAAGAGTAAAAGGGTGAAACTCTTGGAAATAAAATAAGGTTAGATTAATCTCCATTTTAAGCTTTAATGTTTATATTATAAAGTTGTTATTATATGTGTTGTATTTGTTTTCAATCAACTTAGAAAATCTCATTATAAAGTAGGGATCTTAATTCATTGTAGATAAAATATTGGCACAATGAATGCTTGAACCTATTTACATGTGTTGGTGTTATTTAGTAATTAAAAGTAAATATAATACAAAACATACATAATTACAAATGAACTTTAAATGTTATATTTTCCAACTGAAACTTCTATTATGTGTGGATTCCAATTGAGTTATAAAAAGAATTAATCTTATACTTAATTTATATGTCAAGAGTAGATCCCCTAACCCTAGCAAATCCTTTTATCATCTTAATTTGTGTAACAATAACTTCTTCAATCAATTCCTTATGGATCAACTTCGGACTCACGAGAAATTATTATTTGACATAACCTGCACTTGGGATTACATTCTTTTAGTTGTAGCAAATATGCAAACATTATCATCATCTTACATAAATGTTTTTTTACTTTAGATCAACCTAATCATTTTTTCTCTTGCTAAAATGTGTTTTATTCCATTACCTAATTTTGTCTATTTGATAACCATTTTCATGAATCTCCTGTATGCAAAAAAATCATTTTTGAATACATACTTAATTTTCCATAAGTGCTTATAGGTGGGAAAAAGTAAATAGCTATAACATCGAACACAGGTGTTTTAATGAACTTTTGGAGTATACTTGCTCACCTCTGATTTCTTGCCATGTTTTATCCTAGCAAAGGACTTGGTACCGGCACAATGATTGCTTCTTGTTGAATTACTATTTTGCTTGTTTATGCTGCTTCTTTCCTTCCATGTTAGGCAAAAATAACAATCTTTATACATTAAATTGTTCAATTTTTGTAATGCATTATTCACATCCCTTTTGAGTCATAAACACTTGCAATAGCATTCCTATATTGATTTCCTGATTAATGCAATCATAATTTACTTGTTTCCATAATGCTAAACTTGAACGCTATATTTTTCAAAGAATACTATGAACTCATAAAACACAAATCAACTCATCATCTAGCTGCATACATTTTTATGTTTACCAAAACATATGTAACTCTATATGGTTGACTTAAATAAATTTAATCAATTCTTATAATCATATTTCAGGCTTCATTAATTTTCTAGCTTTTTGGGTTAAAACTTTTACAGTTTAATATACATGGATCTTCTAATTAATAGATCTTCAATTTAATCAAAAAAACAAGAGACTTAATGTGTAAGAAAACAATTAATTTAACCTAGAATTTTTTAATCGATTAATGATCTTTATCCAATCTTCCTCTGTTATACGTTCTGGATGTAGCTAATCAGTGACCTTGTAATTCTCCAACTTCTTGACTTTTTCATACATTCTATATCTCCAACTTCTAAACCTTCTTCGCATTTGTGCATCTAGTACTTACTTTGTGTGTGGTTCATTATCAAACTCAAAAGATTCTATAAGGTAACAAATTGCAAAATTTTACAAAGTATATTCAATGATGTTGTGTTTAATAAGCATTTCATGTAGCTTAAGGCATATTACATGAAAATGGATTAAGTAATCAGGATTAGAAGAGTGGTAATACCTTCAACGCATCTATCATATCCTTTTTTATCTTATTGTCTATATCATTCCAATCATCAACATGAAGTGGTGCACGAGTCCTAACTATCACATAAATCTCAATTTTAATCTTTGTTGCATAGTCTCTTACATACCGCATTACATTAAGACTTCAACAACCATTTTCCCCTTTGGAAGTTTCTTCCTTGTAAATGCAATACCTCGAGTAATTCCACATCTACCCTAACCACTAGTGGTTGGTACTGTTTATGAATTTTACATAGAAAAAAAAAGACAATTACATAAATAAATAAGTTTAGTAAAATGAGATGATTACAATAAGAGAATAAAAACTACAAACAAAGCATTTTCAAAGATAGCTTTCCTACATGTATTGTTCAGTTCTTCATCTCCACACTCAGCTGTTGGTTCAATATCTTGTTCTGGGTCACTATGACCATGTGTTGTTCTGGCAATAGAAGTTTATTCAACTTTACCTTCATGCGTTTCCACTCCTACATTATTTGTAATGTATGAATATATGTATACGAACAATAGTTGAACAAGTACACTATGCCAACATTATGAAAGAAAACAAGATTACAAGTTACTATAGTTTATATATGTCTTATCCCTTACCCTTGGTAGTTATAGTTTCGTGATATGTAGGTGTAATAAGGTGTATGCTAGTATCATTTTCTTCTTGATTTGATGGTCCATCTTTTACACAATCGGGTGGTCCAAAAAGCCTAGCATGAACCTTTTTCCTAGGAGATGTCCTAGTGGGCAACTTTTTTTCTTTTGTCTTTTTCTTTGTCACTGTACATGTGTATATTTCTCAAAAATTATACCATGAAAAGTATCAAAAAAGCATCTAAAAACCTTCCATTTAAAAAAAAAATCGCAAACACAATATATATATATATATATATATACATTTTATCAACATATTTGTATGCTTTTATTGGAATATTGTTACCTTCGAAAAAATAATCCATGCACATTTAGGTGTTATCGAAAGTAGAACCATACATTGTCATTTGTATTTGTGTTATAAAATTTAATGCTTTATTTAAATATGTGGAATCTCATTACACTAAATCATTAAAGTGCACATGTAGTTTATAACTTTTCTATATATGGAATTGGACTCCATTCCTCTTTTATTATTGATGCAATCTATAATATTGAAACTAAAGTGTATACACATAATAAACGAGAGATATAATCTATATATGATAGTATTCTTCATTTTATTTCTAATCAATTTAATGAACTATATACAATAAAGTAATAGTGAACTAATTTGTACCATGTGTATTTAAATTGAAAGTGTCTTTTGTACCTTGAAAAACATCAAAATTGAGAAACGTCTATTATCAAATTGTTTGTCAACAATTTGGACCAAAAATTTAACATGCTAATAATATTATTAGAAGACTCACCAAAACTCCTGTGTGCCAATGACACAGATTTCTCCACTGACTAAGCAGCTAATTCATAGATTACTATAGTTATCTACAATACACTTTGATGTTGTTACTTTATCAAGAAATAAATAAAATAACTATATATGCAAATTAGATGGAAGTACAACTTAAGACTTAATATTATTGATAAGGAACAAAAAATGGCATTAACATTTTAAGTCACATACATATGTAATCATTTTGGTGATACATGCACATTCCTTTTGAAGTACTTGCAGATTATTGTGGAGGCTTCATTAAATGATAAGAATCAAGTGCTTCATGTTCATTCTACCATTATCCACAACTTTATTTTTGTCTTTCGTGACAATTATCCATGTAGTATCATCTTTGTATTTTAAATAATAACATATTAATCCAACTATGTTACACATTTCATATACAATAGTTGTTAGTGAACTTGACAATTTATGTTTACTAAGTTTGAAATACTTGCAGTAGATTGATTTGCTTTCCTTGGTGATGCTCCAGTTAGCATCTTCCCTCTTCTAACCAGCACCTTTTGTAACATCACCTAATCAAACTTCACAGATCCAATCTAGGAAACGCTACTATTATAGTACATGTCGTAAAATAAAATCAAATTATTTTTATTTTCTTTTCCTTATTACTTCGGATCCATAAACTAACACTAACTTTAAAATTGATGAAATACTTGTAATAATGATATTAATAGTATCTCTAAATCAATACCCACATGTAAAGAGAAACTTAATAAATAGCTTGATCTTGTAAACTTATTAAATAGAGGATTGGAGATTAAAACATAGCATAGCAGAAGCATTTTACTAACTTTGGATCATGCAGATCAACACAGTCGAACACCACCTCATAGATTCTCTAAGTCCACGTTCTATCTAATTAGTTTTTAGTACCATTGCCTACACACATAAGCAAATAAAAGTGAATGACAAGTCACCCAACAAGTTCTACAATGTACATACATACAATGTGGAATGCTTATGCTTACTTATGAATCGCTGCATACTTGCTTACTTTCAAATAGTTCTTACATAGTTCAAACCAAAACTTCTTTATTTAGTTTGAAAAAAAAAACTACCACTGTAGGACTTTCATACACATATCCATGGGAGCTATTATACGTCGGTAATCCATAGAAATATCCCTTAAATAGTTGAACAACGTATCCCAAGAGACTTCAAACCACAGAAAGGCATATGTATGTAAGTGAAGTAAAAGGGACGACTTACATCCTAGTCATGCAAGTATAAACCGATACCAATAACTTTGGCCAAAGAGCATTAGCCAAATCCTTATTTTGATCTTTAATAAGTCCTCCCACATACACAAATTCATCTACATATACCCATATAAACCCTACAAACTTGGTCTTATCCATCAAAATCAAGCCTTCTCTTATGCAGTTCCATACATATATACAAAAGCTCCATATTAAGCTTGTTAAATTTTCCTACAATGTGTTTCCTTTGAAAACATACTTTACTTTTCAATAAATCTTGGAGATTTGCATTTCTTGTAAAACCAAATTTCATATTCATATTTCAATGCACATGCTCATGCTTACATACTTGTGATCATGCATACTTGATTTCATAGTCTAGGAAAACTGAGCACACATGCATGTATTAATCCATTATATCCAAAAACATATATTTCATGACAAAGTATCATTACACATTCCCATAGAAGTTTCGGCTATCAATAATTCATAAGTAACAAACTGCATACCATGCATGCTTCTCATAATTCCATTCAATACCATATTTTCCAACAACATATTTTGTAGAATAGTTCATATATAGCATGCATATAAACCTCCAGAAAATTCCAGCAATCATAGTATAAATCCAAACTCAATTAAAACATGAATAGTCAATAAATTAACAAAACTAATAAGCCCAAAATTTTTCAGCAAACAATATCCCCTAAAAAAACTGAATTAAATCGTATCTATCTTAAGGAAATTATAGTTCATTTTTAGTTGGGTTAAAAACTATCAAAACCTATTCATCAATAAGCATGATCGGCTTTAATTTAGTGATCAAACTTGAACAAAATTCAATCTTGACACATGCATGAGGATCGACCATAAAGGGAATTAGGGTTCAATATATAATTTTGTGAAAATCAAAACTTTCTTTATAAAACCATGCGTTTTTTAATAAAACAATAAACACATTCTTAGATCCAAATTTTCAGCACACATAATTCATATTATCATGCATAATTTTATCAATAAAATCTATAAAGATATTAGAAAAGAAGAGAGATTCAAAAAAATAAAAACAAACAAAAAATAGTTACGAAACTTGCCTTGAATATTTAAAAACTTTGAAAAATCATTGCTTGATTACACAAAATTTCTCTCAATTTTCTTTAGAAATTTTAACACTAAGAGGAGAAGAGAATTGCAGAAAAGTTTTCCTCTTAGATGCTTCTTAATTTAAAGACAAAACCCTAGTCAAAATTTACCTTATTTCATAGCTCTTACTTTTCTTATTTCATTTAAGAAAAGAATCAATTACATAATTGTCAACTAATGCCAATTAAAAATCAATAATTTAAATATCAAATACACACATAAATGGGTGTCAACCTTAGGGACACCATATACATATAAGTGCTGGCACCATACAATTTGTACACACATTGAAGTATACACAGAAACTTAAAAATCAGTGTTCAATTTTGTAACATGTCAGGCGCAGTAAAAGGCACCTAACTCTGCACTTGACACGCTTGGGTTGCAGAATTGCCAAGCTTCAAACAATATCAGGCGTTTGTCATTGCGCTTGACACTCTTGGATTGAGGGGGAAAATGACAAACTTTAAACCATGTCAAGAGCTTATCATTACGCCTACACACTTTAACTTTATGTCCACGTAGTGCTTTACAAACTCGTACATGTACTCTCGTGTTCAAGCATACAAGTGAAAATTCACAAATAAATGTACCATCATGTAAATTTTGAAGGCTGTTATTACACCTTTGGTCATGGCTTTGGAGGCATTTTAAATCAACAATACCTATAGAAGACAAAAGATTTATATTAAAATTTGTATAATGTTATTGTTTAATCACTGCATTATATCATTTGTCCGAGTAAAGTACAATAACATACTTATGTTACACAATCCAATGTAAAGCAAATAACAATACAAAAAGTGGAGAAAATAAATTAACAATTGGTATATATAATGCCCATGTCTCCATTTCAAATCAAAGATTCACTTTATTGGCGAACAAAGTCTTATCATATTCACTACATGATAAGAATTTATATCCGATATATGAAGCATCTACACATTCCTCGTCATTATTATTGTTATCACTACATGAAAAATCAGGTACACATTCATAGTTATATGCAATTGCAGTAATAAATATGTCATCCATGTCATTCCGTGTAAAATCATCAAGTGTAGCATTATTATCAATGTCATTGTAGTTTGAATCTTGCTGAAATGACTCATTTCCTTCATCTTCATTTTCTTGTATAACTTGTGCATCAAAAAAGTGTCGTGGCTACATCCTTTCCACAACTCTCCAATTTTTCCCCAATTTTGTATCAGGGATATATATCACTTCCTCTGCTTGACATGCTAGAATAAAAGGATCATCCTTATACCAAGTCCTTGACACATTAACACTTAGGAAATCATATTTATCTATATGGATTCGATTTTGATGGCAAATGTCTCACCAATCGCATTTGAAGATGAATACTTTATTTTGACTACCATATAATAGCTCAATTACATTATTAAGAATGCCAAACAAATCTATTTCTATCACATTATTGTCTCCTTTAACAACTCCCCTATTTTGAGTTTTTTTTTTTTTATGTATGTCGTGTTCTATCGTGTGAAATCTATGTCTATTAGTGATGCAACCAACATATCAAATAGCTCTTACATAGGCACCTCTTAGCAATTTTTTCAAATCAGCAATGCCATTTACATTCTTTTCCATATGAATTAGTTGTATACAAAAACAATGTTTGCGAAAAATGATGAATAATATTGTAACGGTAATCATATAATCATCATTATGACACATGACTCACATGTTTTGGAAACCATCTTGGGAACTCTAATTGTTGACTATGAATAATATCTCCAACATTTTCTCTTTGAAGATGTTCCCGGTGTTCAGTACACAAATAGTACGTTGACATAAGATACAACTATATATTAAATAAGATATGTATATTGGTTAACTTTGCTAGACTAATTTGTTAAATTGTAAATACCTAATTCTAATGTAAGCATCTTACTTTATATATGATAGGACTTCTATACAATTATTTAATACATACCACATTATTTTTGCTCAATCAATCATACTATGCTAAAAAAAGTGGGTCCTCCTAATGCATGTGCTTTTTGTCTAAAAACAGATAATTCGCCATAACTCTTAACATCGCCACCATCATAATTCCACTCTAGGATGTTAAATTTAGTCTCCACATCACTAAAATACATAGAGCAAAATTTCAAACATTTATTATCAATGTATCCATCAGCGATACATCCTTCCGGATGAGCCTTATAATGAATATAGCCCTTGAGTTTGTGTATAAACCTACACAGATGAAAAATTAAATGTCAAATGTCTCAATTATAATAAAATACATTCACTTTATGTAAGACACAATGTTATATAAGTACCTTTCAAATGGATACATTCATCAAAATTGACAAGGACTCACAACCATGACCTCATGTACAAGATGGATTTATAAATGCACCATGACATTGAAGAAGGCAGGAGAAAATATTGTCTCCAGCTTAGAAAGAGTCATACCAATATTGTTTTCTAGTTTGTATAACATAACTCTCTAAAAAAAAAGCATAAATCTATCAATGTTTTACATATATCTTTATGTAAAAATCCATGCAAACCAATCGGCAACAACCTTTCGATCAGGACATGATAATCATGACTCTTTAGTCCAATAATCTTATCCTCCATTAAGTTCACACATTTAGATATATTCCATCAGGGAGATTCACCGAAGCTAAAAATTCACATAAGCTCTTTTTCTCTACATTACTATACATATAACAAGGCGGTGGTAAAAAAACTGCACCATCCCTGCGTATTGGGTTGTTTTGTCTTCAATATTCATAATTGTTCCAATATCACTATCATATATATTTTTTTCAATGTGCATAATATTTTGATTATTTCGAAGTTTTACATCTTTCTGATATGATAGCTCAAAAACAATACTTATTTGGTCCAATTTAAAGCATACAACGCACTTTTTCTTCTTCAATTCATTAGCTGCCTTTCCAAATACTAGCTGTGAGAAACAATTCAATTGGTTAAGAACATCATCTCTGGATAATAACTTGGGTAGCAGTCTATGCTCCATATTATTGAATCGTTTATTACTGCGCAATTTATGGTCTATAGGTCAAAACCCACGATGACCCATGTAGCAAATCTTTCTCCTATGTTTCAATAAATGGAGTGATGCATCTTGATTAGGTATAGGACAAGCTAATTGACCTTTTATAGGCCATCTAACAAGATTACCATAAGCTAGAAAATCATTAATGGTCCAAAAGAGGGCAACACACAGTAGGAAGAGTTGCTCCATTGATGCATCATATATTTCGACACCATTATCCTATAAATCCTTTAACTTAACTATTAATGGTTGAAGATAGACATCAATGTTATTAACAGGCGCCTTAGGACCTAGGATCAACAATGTCAACATAAGGAAAGGGTCCTTCATACATATCTACAGTGGTAACTAGTAAAGAACAATGAAAATTGGCAATCTACTGTACGAGCTACTCATATTGTTGAAAGGATTAAACCCATTACTTGATAAGCCAAGCCGTACATTTTGTGAATCAATAGCAAAATGAAGATACTATTGGTCAAAGTCCTTCCATGATTCAGAGTCAGTTGGATGCCTTAAGATACCATCTTTGACATGTATATCTATATGTTATCTCATATCTTTTGCTGCTTTAGATGAAATAAATAACCTTTGCAACCTAGGAGTTAAAGGGAAATGCCACAATATTTTTTCTTGTACATTGGCTTTATTTTCTTTAGAGTGTTTATACCTTCATGAAGCTACATACGGACAAGCATCTAAATCATTCAGCTCTTTTAGAATAAGACACAATCATTTTTGTAAGCATATATCTTCTCATACTTGAGA
>CM017574.2:13154159-13219367 GCA_007844105.2 Rhamnella rubrinervis | reverse complement strand
ATCTGGTAAATATATGTATATCATAAACATAAGAGTATACAACAGAATCAACATGTGTATATCATAAACATAAGAGTATACAACAGAATTAACTTATTATCAGCTATTATAATTCAGTCTAATGTCCCCCTCAAGCAACACAGGGACTCATTGACGTTGACATTGGACCGAAGATGAACAAATCGTGAAGTAGGTAGCACCTTGGTTAACACATTAGCTACTGATCTGAACTTGGGACATACCAAACCTCCAATGACTTCTCAATTACCTTAACACACACAAAATGTACGTCAATTTCGATGTACTTCATGCGTGCATGAAATATGGAATTCACGACTAGATATTGTCACACCTACACCAATTGGCATAGACGAAGATTGACACTTTTGTTTACATAACAAAGCTTGTAGCCAAGAAAGTTCCACAACACCAAGTAAGAGCCCTGTATTCTAACTCTGCAAAGGAACAGGCAATAACCTGTTGTTTGTGGGAGAACCGAGACACTAAGGCTTTGTTTAGAAGGAGAGGGCAATAATCTGTTGTTTGCGGAGCATCAAGACACTAAGGCTCTGTTTGGTATAAAGGAGGGGGATGGAGTGGAAGAGAAGAAAGAGAGATTGAAGGAGTAAGTGGATTGCATTAATATTTTATATTGTTTGATATGATGAGAAAGGAGAGGAGGGATAGATTCAATTCTTTATTTGGTATATAAAGGATTAATTAGAAGGAAAGTATAGATTTGATTTGTCAATTACAATTATAACCTTGTTTTATAAATTTACCATTTAATTGATTTTACTTTGTTAAATTCAATTTCACTAGCTTTTTTTTCCTTTGTTGACCTAAATTTTGATTTTACTTTGTTAACCCAACTGTAAACAGTTCAGTTATATGATTGACGTTGTGATTGTGTCTTTTTCTTTTCTTTTTATTATAATGTTAAATCTAAAAAAAAAACTAAAAATTAAATTAAATGGCATAGGAGTCCTCCGTGATTGATAATGAAGAAGAGAGGAGGAGCAAGCAAAGCTCACAAGTTGTTTCGAAGGATTTTAAAGTAGTTTTGAATTGCATAAACTAAAAAGTAGGCAATAATTTTGGGCAATAAAGTGAGGATGCCGAGGTCAGCTTCTATAAGCCAAACCGATATATTTTTTATTTTTTCATTTCAAAATTTTAAGGGTCAAAATAGTCATTTAGTTATTATTTATTAGATCATTCTCCACCTCTCTCTTGCAATCCATCCATATCGGGAGAGTGATTTTGAGGAGTTTGGATAGATTTATCATTCATCCTTAAACCCATCTTTCCATCAATCCATCCTACCAAATAACTTTCATACTCCAAATTATTACCTCCCCTCTCCTCCCCATCAACCCCCAACAAATCCCTCTACTAAACAAAGCATAAGTTTTCTCCAAGATAAATACAATATCCCCCGCATGACCCACAATCATCTATATTAGATGCCTTGACATCGGTATAGCCAAAGAAAGTGTCGAGGTGTGAGAGGGATGCCAAAATGTAAGCCAAAATGCTTCATTCCCTTTTGATAAGGTAAAAGATGCTTAGATGCGAACAATGTATTATAGGTAAGCACATAAATTGACTTAACTTGTTTATAACAAAGGAAATCTTATCATGTAAAAGTAAGATATTGCAATGCCCAAATGGTGTTGGATACGTAGCAAGTTGGAAAATGGAGTTCCAAGTCTTGCATGTTAGGTCACCGCATGTGTCATGAATATATCAAGTTTGAGATAACGTGTTGGGATTCTCTGATCACAAATAATAAACAATTTGAGATAAACAAAATTTATTTCATAATAAATATAATTACACAATGAAAGTAACAAAATAAAACTCTCAAAACATACAAATTTCTCTGAGGTCTCTCAACTCAACTCTCTCTGTAGTTCCTCACCTCCTGGTGATACAGTCTTCTCGAGATTATTTAATGCAAAATAAAATGGGGAGGGTTCAATTATAGGAGTATATAATTGGTTAATGTTCTAATATACTAAGGTGGGTGTACCATTCTTGACTAAACTTCACGCTACAACTTGGACAAGAGTTGTGTTTCTCCACCCAAGCAAGTGCAAGTACAATTTGACCGGAAGAAGCTTCTATGGGCTGGACTTTTTAATTCTCCCCAAGTCAGTATTTAAAACCGATGATCACATGTCATCCATTCTAGCTATGTTCTTTGCATAGCTCTAACTTTGCAAGTAACCACATTTGTCAACATGTTCCGTGGATTCTCCTTTGTATGGATCTTCACTAGTTTCAATAATTGTTGATTCATCACCTCATGTATCCAATGATAACTTAACGCCAATGTGCTTTGTCCGAGAATGACATATTGAATTCTTGCTCAAGTCTAGAGCACTTTAACAATCATAATGTATCTTATACTCCTCTACTTGAAGCTTAGTTCTTCAAAAACCGCTTTAATCATAGCATTTATTTTGCTCCCTCTATCGTAATGTACTGCCTTACATTTGTTGATAAAGTAACATAACTTTGCAATCTTGATTGTCATGATACAAAAAAAGTGTAAATAAAACCTGAAGTAGACTTTCTTCCGCCAGGTCTCCGACTATATCTGAATTTGTATAGCCTTTCAATATTGGATCAGCTCCCAGTAGCATAGACATGTCTTGATGTACCCTTTAGATATCCGAGAATCCACTTAACTACCTCTGTTTTTTTCGAGATTGGAAATAAATCGACTTCCATCATGATTATAATATCCACTAGTACATACCATAACATACATTAGACTCCCAACTACAAGAATAAGGTATTGATTCCATCTCCTCCATCTCTTCTTGGATGAAAGGCACAAACTCTTACTCAACTTAAGTAATTTCCTAATGGAATGCTGATTGGTTTGGCCTTATCCATATTAAATCTCTTTATCACTCGTTCAACATACTTCTCATGAGATAGCCATAACCTTTTTTCTTTTCGTCTTGGACTATTTATATTCTCAAAATCTATTGAGCTGGTCCTAAGTCTTTTATATCAAAAACTTAGAGAATTCCTTCTTCAAATGACTACTTTTCACGCATTTTTCTAACGATCAACATGTCATCTATATATAGTAGAAGTACAACAAAATTTCCATTTTGAAACCTCCTGAAAGTAAATATACTAGTCTGTAGTAGTCCTCTTTGTAGCCTTGATTCACCATGAAGAAATCAAACTTCTTATACCACTATCTAGTGCTTTTTAAGACCATACAAGATTTTCTTTAGCTTGCATACAAGATTTTTTCCCGAACTCTCAAATCCTCACGTCGCTTCATAGAGATTTCTTCATGCGCATCTCCATGAAGAAATACTATCTTTACATCCATCAAGCTCTAAATCTAAACTAGCTACCAATTGAGAATGATATGAAATGAAATCGTTTTACAACCTGGTGAAAATATCTCATCAAAGTCAATTCCTTTCTTCGAGGAAATCCTTTAACCACCAACTAAGCCAGTTTAACCACCTTTGCATCATTGCCTTTCTAAGCTTGAACACTCATTTGTTCTTCAGTGCCTTCTTTTCTTTTAAAAGCTCAACCAACTCATACGTGCGATTTTTTAAAAAATTTCATCATCTTTCAATACGCATTTCCTTTATCTTGATAAGATAGCTTCACAAAACTCTCAGGTCCCTCTTCATACGAATATACTCGATTTTAAATATCCGGTTGACGGAATCTGCCGATCGATCTTCATAACAAGTTAGTTGGGAGATGTACTACTCTGGAAGGATTAAGTCTCCTCTTGCTCAACTTCCTCTTCTTCTTCTCGCCTCGCTTACGGTACATCTTCATGCACCTCATTATTACCGTGGCGGGTTATGCGGTGCATTATCCGGAACAAAATCTTAGGCACTATCTTTCAATCAAGATATTATGGCCAATGTCTTCTATGTTCTGGTTTTCATGGAACACTACGTCTGCTTCTAATAAACTTCTTCGCTTTTAGATTCCATAACATGTATATGTATTTTTCATCTCTGAATCCTATAAAGATACATGGGGTAGTCCTAGCATCGAAGCTTCGCCTAAGTTCCTTAGATACATGTACAAAAGTTAAACGATCAAATACTCTTAAATGAGAGAAGAGGATGCTTACCGGATCATACTTTCTTTGGAGTTTCAAAATTCAATGGGCCATGATCATTGATTAGATAATAGAGCGGCATGAACGAACTTCTCCTGAATAGCTTTGGCAGCTTAGCCATACGATCATAATTCGACCATTTCCATGATTGTCCAGATTCATTCTCTCACTATACCATTATGTTGTGGGGTTCAGTAGGATCGCCTTCTCATGTCGAATGTCGTACTACTATAGTAAGCATTGAACTCCTCTGAAGTGTACGCCTCCATCATCCGATGCGACATTTCAACTTCTCTCCGGTTTCACATTCTACCATGGCATGAAAGCACTTGAACTAATTCAATACTTGTAGCCCGTTTGGAACTGCTTTTTGAATGAAGAAGCGTTTTTTTTTTAAAAGAAAAAAAGCAGTTTGAAACATGTTTAGCAAAAAAATTTTAAAGCACTTTAAGTGCTTTTTTGAAGAAGAATCTTATAGGTGCTTCTCCAAAAAAGTACTTTTTTATACACTATTAAATATTTTTAAAGCACTTTTTTATAGTTTTCCACCAAACACAAACTGTTTTATTATTAAAGTATTTTTTAACCAAAGTGCTTAAATAAAAAGCGCTTTTAAAAAAAGTACTATTTACATAAGCACTTCCAAACAGGCCCTTGGTCCTTCACCCCTAGAAAATACACTCACAACTTCTGAAAAGCATCATCAATGAAGTTCAGAAAATACATGTTACCACCTAATAATTCCACATCCATAAGACCACAAATATCAAAGTGCACCAGACTGAGCAACTATGATTTTCTCGATAAAGATGATCTGAACAAGACTCTTTGTTGCTTACCAAACATAGAGTAATTGCAATGATCTAGCATAGCATCCTTGGAAACAGTTGATAAGCTTCTTTCTTGTAAGGTTGCCAAACCCTGCTCTGCTCATGAAACCGAAGTCTCTCGGTACCACAATTTTTCATAAGCCTCTCATTTTGCGATATTGAGGCTATCTCGCGATATCTTCATATGAGTTTTATACAAAGTTCCACAAATGTGCCCTCGGGCGACAACTATGACACCTTTTGTCATTTTCCATGTGTCTTTGTTGAAGTGGTTGTTATAGCCTTCCTTGTCAAAAACTATTTCCGAAAGTAGATTAAGCCGAAAATTTGGAACATGATAGGCATCCTTCAAAGTAACCGTACATCCAACACTTATTTTTTCCTGAACATTACCAATTCCCACAATCTTTGCAGAACTGGTATTTCCCATCTTCACGGTATCAAAGTCTCCAACTTTATATCGTGTTGAAGAAGTCTCTACGTGAGTGACATGGTAACATACTATCGTGGTCGACTACTCATTCAACATCTTAACTGGAAATGTGAAGGCATGTCTTCTTAGATGGAACAATATGCCACCTCTCCGTAATGATAACCAATGCTTCTCTATCCGTCTTCAGGTGATTGGTTTTCTAACTCTACTCTTGTAACAATTTTCTACAGTTTTCTTTAAATTCTCTAAAACCACAAGTGGTAACACCTATAAGTTGGTTTCTTCTATCTATGGATCTACCCCTGCTTCTGCTTCTGCCTCTCCTCCTACCTCAAGTTCCTCCTAATTGTCTTCCTCTCCTTTTTACAATGAGGGCATGTGACTAATCAACCCCTGCATTTTTTCTCCTACCCTCCTCATTAAACAGAGCATCCTTAACCATTGACATAGTAAGTTTGCCATTGGGGGCTAAATTACTAAGAAAAACTATTAATATTTTCAGCTATCGGGAAAAGAGCTAAGTAGTAGAAGGGTATGTTCTTCATCTCCTAACTTCAAGTCCACCGTAAAAAGTTGATTTACCAGACTCTGAAACTCACTGGTGTGCTCAGCTACTGAAGTTCTACTTTGTAGTTTCGAATTCACCAACCGCCTCATCAATAGGGCTTTATTCCAAATAGTCTTTGTCTGCTACATGTCCTCCAACTTCTTCTAAAGAGCATATGCTTGTCTCTTACATGACATGGTGAAACATTTGTGATCGATCAAGTGATGATATTGACCATCATTTTCCAATTCAATTTCTTCCACTCTCCTTCTTCTATGAGGTCAGGATATTCCTCTTTCAACTCTAGGGGGATCAAACAGATCTTTACAATTAAGAAAATCTTTCATCCGAGGTCTCTATAGCGTATAGTTAGTAGCAATAAGCTTGATCATAGCTCCAGAAGTTAACTCCTTCATTGTTGTCTCTGCTTTACAATAGCTTGATAAAAATGGGTTGAATCGGGCCAAACGGAGTTCACCGTTACGTCTAGAACGGTCGAAAATGGTGGATTTGACTCTTCCAGTCAAAAAATCCAAACTCCAGAAACTGAGGCAAAATTACAATTGCTGAAATTTTTGGGGTCAAATTGCAATTTCTAAAACTTTTAGAGTCAAAATGTAATTTTCTAAAACCTGTGGTCGAATCTGAAATTTCAAAATTATAAAGACCAAATTGTAATTTTAAAAATTTCAAACCCAGTGCTGACGCGGTGATAGGTCATGACATGGCGATACTATAGCAAAGGATCATTGTAGCAAAATTTTTAGATTTTTGTTTTTGTTTTCCAAATGCACCCTCCAACTTTACCTGACCTCTAATATCACTTGTTATGATTCTCTGATCATAAATAATAAACAATTTGAGAGAAACAAAATCTGTTTCACAATGAATATAATTACACAGTGAAAATAACAAAACAAAAACTCTCAAAACACATGGCTCTTTCAACTCAACTCTTTCAAGTTCCTTACTCTAGTGATACAATATTCTCTGAGATTTTTGATACATAACAAGAATGAGGAGGGTTCTATTTATAGGAGTACATAATTGGTTAAGAGCTAATGTACAGCTAAGGTGGATGGCAATCATTCTTGACTAAACTTAGGCTGCAACAACTTGGACAACAGCTGTATTTCTCCACTGACAAGTAGTAGCACAATTTGACTGGGAAGAAGCTTCTATGCGGCACTTTTCAAGCTGAAGACTAGACTAATCTCAATGTGCCTCAATACCTAAGAAAAGCAATACGGGTCCAAGATCTTTTAATGAAAAGGCGGCATTGAGGAAAATGGTGAATTTCGTCGCACATGCACGATGATTCCTTGCAACCAGAATATCATCTACGTAAACCAAAACTTAAATTTTACCTTGTGGGTAGTTGAGAATGAAGAGATAATAGTCGATTTTAGAGTTAACAAAGCCCCAGTTGCATAGTGTTTGTTGAAGACGGTCGTACCATGCACACGGTGCTTGCCTTAAACCATGCAGTGACTTGTGGAGTTTATAGATATATTCTACATGTTTGGAATTGACGAAACTGATAGGCTAAAGCATGTAGACTTTCTCTTGAAGAACTATTCAGGAAGGCATTATTTATTGGACGTATCTCCCATTTTTGAAATAGCTAGAGACAAAACGACACATATTGTGGAAGGCTTTATTACTGGATTGAAGGTTTCTAAGAAATTCACTCCTTGCGTTTAGTGGAAACCCTTTGAGACTAAATGTGTCTTGCATCTGTCAATGGACCCATCTGAGTTCTTCTTGAGTTTAAATACACCTTTACTGCCCACAAGCTTCTGGGTTAGTGAAGAAGGTACAAGTGACCACATCGTGATTCTTCATTAAGGCATCATATTCTTGTTGGATGGCTTTCTTTATATGTTGGACATAAGAGAGCTTGGGAGACAGAGTCGGGTTCCATGCCCTCGGTAGCCATAGACATAGAACTGGTGTACAATTTGGACTATTATCTGATGGTCTTGTATTATTATCTTTCTTTTCTGGATTAGTCCAACAATGTGCCCTTTTAGTCATGGCTTTTAACAGCTTAGAAATTGTATAATGTAAATATGTTTGTCTCAATGTAACTTTGCGTTAAGGAAAGAGTTGCTATATTACTATTATTTATAGAAGAGAAATTAAAAGGGATCAACTCTTAAAACTGAAGCAATAACAAAACTCTATCTTTTAATAGAATTCAATTAATGATTTCCACGTTAAATTTTTTTTTTTTAAAAGAAAATAGAACTATTAAGAGAAGAATTGCACTGTAAAACAATTGTGATCCTCTTAATTCCGATTTACTTGTAATCTAAGTTGCACATGAATGCCAAAAGCTTTTATAGGTCGATATATTTTAATCAAGTCCAAAGGGTTAGAAGAAACATGTATATTTCTACAAAAATTGTATTCCTATAAAGGTGTTTGTCAACATATTTTTAAGTCACTAAAAGAAGAAAGGTTAATTAGCAAATCACTAAAATTAATTATAAAGTTAGCCTCTCATTAAAATTTTGGACATGATTTTAATTAAAAAACAAAATTAAAAATATAAATGTGTATAACATGAAGAGAGAGAGATTCTAGTAGAAAGTTTGCTTTTATTTGTTCCCATTTTTATTTCTGCTAAAAGCATTTCAGGTGTGGTGTACGCAGAACAATCTTTTCGTTGAAGAAACAAAATTAGCAGAGCACTAAGACGTGAACCCATCAAACTTAGAGCGAAGAGATCCACAGTTCGAAAAGCACACTGAGATTAAATGAATAAGTGGGGAATAAAGAAAAACCAAAAAAAAGAAACCAAAAGTTTAATGAAACTATACTCAAAACTACCTCATGATTATAACTAAGGGGATATTACTTTCAAACAATTACAATAAATAATTGGACATACACACCCGGTAATTTATATTGTAATCCAAAAAGAATGAATAATAAAATAAAAATTTGACACAAAATTTTGCGCCCTAGGCAGGAAGAGGTTGTTATTCATAACTAAGGTTGAATGTCAATCCGAGTTGCAGCCTATGCTGCTTCATTTAGCAGCGGTGCTCCGTCTTCACTCGTCGTTATAGGCATGTAATCTATTATTTATAGGGGAAGCAATTTCTGTAAGTCATGATTTTTTCCTTTCTGTAAATTTTCCTATGTTCTTGTTGTCAATAATGTCCCTTTCTCTAATGCTAGCAGGAGCAGTTTCATGCTTACCATGATCCCCCATTTTCGAGGTCCCAGACGTGGTTCCCTGACTGCGACTTCCAGATCCATTTTCCTCATCAAAATGTTTGGTTTGCTCAGCATCTTCATCGCCAACATCTGCACGACTATCTTGTTCTTTGTCGCCCCTGCAGCAAATTTTCACATGATGCATAAAGTTAGCCAATATGTAGGAAGCAAAAAGTCATCGTCTCACACACAATATTATCATTTTAGCATATACCCTTTTCATTTTTGTTCACTTACAACCCCTTAAACATGTTTTTCATTTTAACTACTTCAAGCCTGATGCTTTATTGCATCTTCAGACTTCAGACCCTATCTACATTGTTGATTGTTCCTTACCATATCTAGATCGAATGCATTCAGGTGAAAAAATAAAAATAAAACAGTACTGAAAAGTGTTGAAAAAGTGCAGTATAAGTTTTACACAGCCACAGAACTTAGAGATGCTTCCTTGTGGTCGGCTTGTTCAAGTTGATGGACAGGCTAAATCAAGCCGACTAAGGAGATAAATTATAGCTATTCACATTAATCACTAAAAAGCCTTCAGAATAATTCCACAAAAAAACTCATATTACGTACCCTGAATAGATAACAAGGCCAACAACAACGCCAGCAAATGCCACAAAGTACATCCAATCAACCTATAAAAAAGACAAATTACACATTTTAATAAGTACAATAAACAGGTACTGGATATTCTATTGAAAATGATCATAATATTGTAATTAGCTTACAAACCTTCTCATGATAAGCAAAGAAGCGAATCACGACGGCCCACATGTCAGAGGTCAGCAAAGACAGGTTAAGCATTGTGGACCCACTAATCTGCAAAGGATAAAGAAATTTCATTGGACAAAGCTCTATAGTAAGCAAAAAATAATTAAAAAATTTTCTTCAAATTTTGTTATGAAAATTTTGCACCAAGATAAGTTAGTTCGGTCACAGGCCTATCAACAATAAGCACATACATACCTGTAGTAGTATCTGGCAAGATGCGTTAAATTCCTAATTATATCACTATTCCTAGGTATCATAAAACCAATATTTTCAAATAGGGAATCATATTCATGTACTATTTTGAGGCATTCATTTAGTATGAAAATTTTTAATGCATGGATGAAAGACATTAACAACATCATCAAGAAAAAATATATATATATCTATATATACACACACACACAACTAGAACTTTCCTCTCTAGGTACTTGCTTCTCCTAGAGAACAAACCTTTCGTACAAACCTTTGGTGCAAACTACTGTTACTAGCATAGAGAAACCAGGAAAAAAGATAATGTGGAAACAAGCAGGAGTGAAATCAACTTAATAGGTACTAAGAAGATTCCAAAATAAAAATACAAAGCATCAAGAGCATATAGCTACTATCCTAACACCATGAACAGCTCAAAATGAAAAAAAAAAAAAAAAAAAAACAAAAGGTGCAAGGGAAACACAAAAAGTACTTTGAAGTTGGTTTTTTATAAAGTTGATTAATCATTAAAAGAATTAGGCTCATACAGAAAATTAGCCTTCGAACTCCAATTTCAGACTGTGTTCTATTAGAGGAGCATGCCTTACAACATTTGTAGATAAAAATCACCAAACTAAGCAAGGGGCCTAAATTTTTGCAAAATTAGTAGATAGACAATACAAAATTAAAAAACCAGGGATAATTTGAACCCATACCTTAAGCAAGATTGGAACTAAAGAGTAAAACATAAACATAGCCACTGAAAATCCGAAAAAAGGAAGAGCCTGAAATCAAAATAAAAGAAAGCATGTAAAAAAATCCTGCAATATTAAACCATAGTAGAAAAATAGCATTCCAACTTCAACTTTTTTTAGGAAAAAAAAAATGCAATCCAACTTTACTTATTTGCTCAAAATAAAACCGCTGCTCTGTTAACTGAGCAGTTGGTGCAAGTCGATAAATTTATTGAAATTCTGATTCTTACTAATTCATTTATCAATTCATGTTGGGGCTACATTAGTCCAAGAATGATTTGAAATGCATCACATGATTTCCTTAGAAATGACCATGAAGAGATTATTGAGTTATCTGTAACTATTACTCTTGATCTGAGTGATTTGAAATGCATCACATGATTTCCTTAGAAATGACCATGAAGAGATTATTGGAGTTATCTGTAACTATTACTCTTGATCTGATAGCTCAACTCACTTCATTTCTAAATTGTTTTGAACAGACATATGAGAATAAAATAAGGGTGACATTACAGGTAAAGTATAATCAATTATAACATTACACTTATTCAACAAGTTACAAACATCAACTAAATGTGGTACTTTCTTGTGTTATAATTAAATATGTCAACTAATGTAGATATGTAAAAGATATGCAAATGTGTCTTCACAAGTTTGCAATAACCAAGAGCAGAGAGAGAGAGAGAGGCAGAAAGACTTACAGCCCCAGCTGACCAATGAATAGATTTGATCTCACTTCGCTCTAGTATGACTCTGTACAGATGATTAAGGTCTAACAAGAATATATAACAAGACACAGACACACACATACATATGCATAGAGAGAGAAGTAGAGATTGTTACAACTCACATACAAAGAAGCACACACAGAGACAGATGTATTCAGAGAGTAGAGAGATTGTTAATGGCTTTTTTCAAGCTACTGACTTTGTTATTGTTTAGCATTTAGTTTTGTTCTAATTTTCTGTGCCACCTTGCATTCATATTAGTCAACCAGCTGATAGTTTGTTAGAACTGTTTCCTATATTTCTGGAATTGTTAAGCCTCGTCTTGCTCAGTCACTAAGTTCGTATTTAAATCACAATCCAGTAAAGTAAAACAACATAATTTCTATTTCTAAATCTTGTGTTTGACTGGGAGGTTACAACCATGGACACTGCATAAGCATTAACTTAAAGCAAATTGATTGTCTCAGAAACAATTAAGCCAGGTAATAAACAGACAGAAAAAATCCAGACACCAGAGTTCATATTCTTGTCAAATAATAAATGATTAGATGTACAATCAAGGATACATTTGGATACAGCTGATAATGGCACCAAAAAGGCCCAGCATTGACATGAGTTCAATCCTGTCAGCATTCTTCACAAGAAACTCCTGCATAATATATGAGAACCATGAATTGAGTGCAAAATGTTGGAGTAATCCCCATGAAAGGGAGAAAAAATGATCTACACTCTACTAAAGTACTCCTTTCTGTCCATGCTCAACTGATACAGCAACTTAGAGAAATAGACATACAAAAACAGGGACTTCTTTTGCATGAAAACATAAGCACTGAATAACACTCCTTGCATTGCCTTCTCAGCATTTCAAGGAACAAACAAAGTTGGCATTTTCACCTCAATGAAACCAAGAGACAACAGCTCATCCCTAAATGAAAAGGTTTAACAAAACACTACTCCCAGAAATAAATAAGACGAAGGAAAAATTAGTTCTAGATAGATGTTCTCACAGAGACAAACTAATGCAATTCGCAATATTTATTTTCCTGCTAAAGGAATTTCAAATGAGCATAAGTCTTCAAAACAATAGAAAGGATGGTAGAGAGAAGAAAGCGGGTCTAACAAATGGGGAAAGGGAAAACCACAAGAAAGTCGAGAGAACACAGGCTACTATAATTTACCACTAGGAATGAACAGTAGCTTTCATGTGAAACCAGAATTTATCTATTCAAATTGTTTATTTTTTCACTAGATTTCCCATAATTTTCTTTCAAAAATAAAAATAGAAATTGGTCACCACATGGTACTCATCATAAATAATCAACACACACTCTGACATCTGAAAAAAAAAAAAAACACAAAAACAAAAATAAAATAAAAAAGCAAAAGTTTGAATACCTCACTGACGTTACTGACAGCATATAGTGTAGCACCAGCAATAACAAGTATGTCTCCTAAACGAGGGTTGCTCCCTCCTACAAGCCACCAGGAGGATAAAGCATCAGAAACCAATTGATAAAGACAGATGGGCAATATTTAAGCAATTGATTCTATTTATAGCATCAAATCAATCAAAATAAAACAAACATGGATAACAGGTTAAGTTCAACGAGAAAAATATTATATGCCATTTACCTGCTCGGTCACCTGCATGGACATCTGAAAAAACAACCATGACAAGGCCAGCAACACAGAGAGCTACACCAGTTATTTTTTTGAATCTATACTTTGTTTTTAAGAAAATCCAAGTAAGAAGCATGACAGAGGGAATGGACCAACAATCCAGCAGCATTACACTTGTTATAGATGTGTATTGATAGGCCTTTACCACTGCACATCAAATGGCAAGCAAATTAGAAATAATTGTAATAACAACATTTATCACACCTCTCAAAAAAGAAAAGAAACTATTTTAGCAAGCACAAATATTTTTACATATGGCCACCTTCGAAAAGCCTATATGGACTATTTGAAAATTAAAAATTTCTGAAATCAGTTCCTTGAATTTTAGGTGGCTATATTCCTAATTAATTTATACAGTATTACTCACTAAAATTACTAGTAGTTAATTTTATATTTTCAGATATGTGACTTCTTTAATTATTAATATACAAGTAAGCTATCTCAGGATGCCATACATTGAATGAATGTAGTTGGTGCTGAACTGATATCAAACCATAATATGTAATGGCAGAGTTTTATTCTAGATGACTTTCATTTTATAACTCAAAAGTCAAACACTATTTATTAAGAAAATTTAATCATCAAAATCGATGATGAAAGTTCTATTATTATTGTTCTTTATTCATTTTTCTATTCTTTTTTTTCTTTTGTCACAGCCTACTGATCAAATAGCCCCCAAGCCATACACGTTCAAACCTGTAGGAAATGGAAACCCAATTCTACTCTTTTAAAAAATTAGGCCACAAGCTGACTCTTTGTTCTTGTCCCTTTTATCAGAATCTTTACAATAGAAAGATCGTCTTTTTGTATGCAAATGGAGCTCCAACTTGCATCGCAAGGCAGGTAGGACATGATGAAATTTAAGGATCAACATCACACAGCAGAGTCTGCCATGAGTAAGCAGTGAATCAAATATCAACCAAATAGAGGACAGATGATAGAGCTTCCAATAGACAAAAGAAAAAGATGCTTTAACGATCATTTCCAAATTCAGCACGATAAATACATCATCAGCTGTTCATATATGAGTCAACTTAAAAAGTATAAACCAATAAACATAATTTTGCAAAGAAAAAAAATCAGAGACACGAAACACAAAAGATATCAAAAGAGATAAACTCACCTAGAAAATTGGCCTCTACATCTACCAATCCAAGAAGTACATAATAATACCATTTTGTCTGCACAAATTCGAAAGGAATAGAACAAATAGTTGTTAGATATTTAAAATATGGACGAAAGGCCAAAAATGTCAAAGAGACTAGAGAACTAATTTACAAAGCTAAACATTTTTCATTATCAATTTAGCACTCCCTTCTTCTATCTTCAATCTATCTCATGATTATGAAACTTCTAGATGTTTCAAACTTTTTCTTTCAAAGCAGGCCTCATGTTATATTGTCATACAAACTTAATGACATCAATTTGCATACAATTTTGTCACGTATATGACTAGTGGGGAAATTCATTATTATTTTCCAAATTTAATTCTATTGGTACCATCTTCCCTCTATATCTCTATTTATCTAGATTGTGGTATTAAACATGGTATTTCTATAACCCCACCAGTATTCATCATGACAATATTGATTTTAGTTACTGACTCCATGAGCTCATTCAATTACACGGCTTGTATCCTCATAGAATGAAAATCTTACTAATTTCCCTGCGTTCATGCCCATACTTCCTTAAAAATGACAAGGAGGTGTCTTTAGTCCTTGGTTGAAACTGATCAAGAAAGGACAGGTTTTATGGGAAGCAAACAGCCATCCCCTGCTGGGTAACACAGCCATTACACCACACAGACACACATGTAAAGCAATTGAAAACTTTAGAAAATGAATGAAAGAACAGATTCTAGAAAGATAATAACAATAGATCACCAAACTTCAAGTAAAAACATATAAAGAAGCTGATGCCATATATTATGAGGCTAATCTTATATTACTTCCAGTAGATTGAAGAACTATACATACATCAAGTGCCTTTTTTTAAGTGCTTCACGGACATAACATTTGAAGGTTAGTATAGAGTAGTGTGACCAGGTTCAAAGTAAACTTCCACAGATAAATCCATATTTGATATTAAGACTAGAAGTCACAAATCTAATTAACACATATCACGCTCATGACTTTCATTAATAAAGTTCCATCACACTCTGATATGTGATCACTGTAACCTATCATCATGGACTAAAACACATAGCTTTAACACAAAGAAGCATGATTGATTCACCATGAACAGAGCTCTAATCATAAACCCCATTGAATTTCTTCTTCAGCTATCAAGGTCAAATAGGGCCTTTTTTACTGTAGACAGTCAATTTTTTAAGACCATATTTTTACAATCTTTCATTTGAAGGCACTTAGGCTCAAGTGTAAATACATCAAAATATTTCTGCATTTTCTTAGCCACCTCAGCATCTCTACTTGCTGATGCTAGTCCTATGAACAAATTACATCTAAACATAGAATTGTACTGTGTCCAAAACAAAAACTTCTGAAAAACAAAAATGTAACAAAGGCATTTGAATCAAATTCATCCACAATGTTCAACTACAAAAAGAGAAAAGAAATTAGATGATGAATATAAGAAAAACCTTAAGTGCTTTCTTTCGGTAGAGCATAATACTTCCATAGACAATAGCCAGGAGCACATAGTTCAGAAAAGACTGTGAAGTTGGTGCATTAATTCCTACAAAACAATAGGGTCAACAAAATTGATTGAATCAAATTTCTTTCTCGAACTACTTAAAACTTGAGGTAATATGAAATGCAAGAATTTATGGAACAATACAGTACATAAACCAAATCGCGATATACTACACAGACAAAAGTTCTTCCTTTTGTGGGTTGTGACAGGCAGGCCAGAGGCTGGAAAAACAAGAGCTATTTGATATATATATATATATATATATATATATACATATATATATAAATTGAAATAAATAAATTCAGTTACTGAAAATGAAAAAACATATGAATAAGAAGCTCCCATCAGATAATTATGTCTTATAAGCAGTTTCTCAATATTCGCGACTTGAAGAAATTTCCAGATCAAAATCTCAAACAATTAAAATTTAGTCAACCAAGTAGTAATTCTAAATTCAATATTTAGGATAAACTTCCTAAGAGTAACCATAACAAAACTATCACACAACAAATGGAAATTTCCAAGATATATGTAAGTATCTAATTTGTTTCTGCAAATAATATCCTCGTCAATCAGTTATATAGTAACATACTATTTTCAGTCCATAGAGAGTAAGTTACTACTTTTAGAGATTAACATTTCACTGTTGGCTCACTGAAATCAAGAGCAAATATAATCAGGGACAGCGACAAAAGACAGTACAGAAATTGAGTATAAATAAACACAAAAACCAGCAAACCTTTTTTGGCAAGCTCAGAAGATGAAAAGCCTGTGGAGGTAATCAAAAGAGAGAGAAACTGTCCCAACCCAAGACCTATCAATGTCTTCTTTGTCCAAAACTCTTTGAAGTTCGTCATCTTTTTTCTCTAACCTCAACAACCCACCAAGAAAAGGAATTGCAATTCCGAAATAACCTAACAAAGAATGGTTTACCAAAAACAGAATTCAGAGAATAACAAATGAAAATCTCAGAGACCCAGTTACAGGAACTCCATTATTGAGTGTGTACAAAGTTTCAATCCGCAATAGACTCCGAATTTGCAGAAAAATATCAAAAACCCACATGGAGTTTCTATTGGAGTACTCAAAATTTAAAGGTTTTTGATAATGGGAAAGAAAGTGACTGCGAAACAGAGGTTCTATCTGAAACCCACAATGAACCAACGGCTGGACGGAGTACCCAAATTCTACACGAGAGTGTTTTACAGCCGTTGAATTTTGGCACCAACTTTTTCCTTCTTTTTGTGCACTGTTTGAGCGGTGGAAGCAAAGTACCATTAATACGCTTATTGGCTATTAATTAAAATTTTAAAAAAAATGTCACAATCAGAATCAGTCAACCTCATCGCTACCAATAGTCAGATGGGAAATGACAGAATTTATATTTTTTTATTCTTTTAACAGTCCTCTGAATAATTGAGTTCCAAGTCTTCTGTCCCAGCTCTTGTATCTTATCTGTTCTTGTGCAACAAAATTACCATCCGATTTATGATCACATCTCATATTTTAACGTCATGTCACCTCACCTCTTGTCAATTGGCTCTTTTTTTATTATTACCTCCTCCTTTCTAATTTTTTTTTCTCTTTACTGTTTGTACAAAAAGTGCACAAATTTTTCTAATTAATTGTCTTACTTCATAAAATTAAAAATTAATTAAAACAAATATTATTATAGAAAAAAAAAATGACAGGCTTATATAAATTTTTTTAGTAGGCACGATTAATGCTAATATTACAAAATAATTTTATTTTACCCTTTTTATTGTAAACAAGTTAATGATCCCATTTTTTTTTTGGAAAAATATAAATTTTATTAATTAGTACAATTTTAAGGCTTCAAACACTCAATTGATGTTTTATATAAAATGAGAAAAAATAAATAATCAATTTTAATAAATCATATAAAAAGAAAAATATATTATATATCTATTTATATTTAAAGACCAAACATGTTAATGTTGTATATAGTGAAAGCATATATATTAGGAAAATATATATATTAAAAGATGAGTATTTATTTATTTTTGGTAAGTAAATAAAGTATATTTAACTTGCGTATAAAATAAATAAGAGGCGAAATAGAGTTTAAGAGCCTGTTTGGAACTATTTTTTTAAATAAAAAATATTTTTTAAAATAAAATAATTTAAAATATATTTTACAAAAAAAATTTAAAGTAATTTTTTTATAAAAAAATTACATTTTAAATGCTTTTTTTAAAAAGTACATGATAGGTACTTCTCTAAAAATGTATTTTTTAAAATACTGTTAAATATATTTAAAGTACTTTTTTATAATTTTTCACCAAATATAAAATATTTTATCATTAAAGTATTTTTTTACTAAAGTGTTTAAATAAAAAATACTTTAAAAAAATACTATTTACATAAATAATCTCATATGAGTCCTAAATAATAGATGATTTAGTAGGTTACAGGAGCGTATGCAAGGATAGGAGTTGGGAAAAGAGATTTGAGTTTGTTTGGAAGAGGTCCTATCGGACACATTGTCATATGCGTAGTACAAAAACGTTATTTTGGTCAACAAGAGAGGGTGTGTGCTTTTAATGGAAAAATTGTGGAAATGTTATGCTATTCGAGTTGCACAGAACTTTTACATAAAGGAGAGAAGGAAAAATGAGAAAAACAAATCACAAGAAAATACTTAAAAACACAGCTTCTTAAGGAATGTTAATTTGATAAAAGTATTACCATGAGAGGAACAAAATTAATTCTAATTAAAATAAAAATAAATAAATATTTTATTGTTGTATTTACATTTTATTTCCCATCTTTTATTTTCATAACTTTCTCCTTGCATTAAAATATAAGTGATGTATTAAGTTTTTATTGGTTAAAAGTATTGTATATATCAGCTCTTAACTAATGAAAACTTGACACATCATTTGCATTTTCAAAATAATAAAAATCTAGTATATCAAAAAAAATAAAGAGTAATGGAGAACTAGCTTAACACATATCGCTTTTCTTCCCAATTAAACTATATTTTAAGGAGTATGATTTGTGTATAATAAAGAACAATCTTTGTCAATATTTAAATATAAAAAATAAAATTTTTTATTTAAGTACTCTTAATAATTTTATTCTTTCATTTTTCCTTTTCAAGCATAATAAAAAAAATAATTTTATAAGAACCGATAAGATGCCTATAAAAATATATAGAAATTAAAATATTATTAAAATCAATTAATAAATTACATAAAAATTTGTATCCCAGTAATTAAGTAAATAATAAGTTTTGGCTAAATAATTCATTGAACTCTTATTTTTATAGGATGACTTTTTGAAATATAGAGTTTAAAATATATAATGAATCAAGATGCTCATAGCAAATTTCAAATATATACCAAACATAACCATAAGACAGCTGATTAATATAAACATGTTAATTCAATATATATTAAGTTGGGGATTCGAAGAGACAACGGTTTTTTCCCACTGGATGTCTTTATGGGACAATATATATATATATATATATATATGAAGTTAATTATCAGGTAAATAATGCATTATTTTAAAATTCTAGAAAATAGATCCACATTAATTTTAATCATCCGTAAAAAATAAAATAAAAAATATATAAGCAATGATATACTGTTCTTAGAACACATAAAGAGATACTCTGTATCAAAAAAATGAAGAAGACAGCATATAAATTTCCAGTGTACTTAAATATATTCAGATGCTCATCAAATGGAAGAGCATAACCCTTTATTGATTGCCATACAAAACCTCATATAAGCACTATACAGTGCATCAATAAACACCATTGAATATTACAATATTATAAGTAATGGGGAAATAATTTAATAATACTTTTCACTGTCTAAAATTATATTATATGGGACACCCTAATGGAGATGACTCAGAAGGGATTGGAGGCAAAGCTTGACGCATAATACTTTGACTTCTTGATTCCCTTTGAGTTTGTGTTTGAAAGTGGAGCATAAAAATTAAAAAAGATAAAAAGTGAAAAGTTGCATTTCAATGAATAAAGATAAGAAAAAGAAAAGGACAGAAGGGCTCTATTGATGAGTTGTGGTGGTCGTTGAGAGTGGAAGACTCACTGCTTCAATATCTTTAGACTGGCATTCTTTTAGCATTTTGGCGGGTAGAGTGAATGAATAAATAAGTGTTATTATTATTATTATTTTTATCTTTTAATTCTTAAATGTAATGATGGAAAATTAATGATAAAGGATTCTATTATTACTTTCTAAATATAGATTGATTGATATTTGATCAAATTTCAGCGGGCATATGAAAATACCCTTTTATATATTATATATCAAAAACTATACTAACGTGCATTTACTTTAACAAATTTGTTTTTTCATAAATGTCTTTGTATTTTGAGAAGTTACTGTAACACTACTTTTATTTTCAATTTTTTTTTTATTATTAACCACCCTTCAGAAATTCAACTCTCAAATGTTAATTAGTACACTCATAAAAATTTTCAATGACAATTTTACCCTTATTTCATATATAACCACAAAATGAATATTTAATTTAAATTTTTAGGAAAAAAATCTAAGTGAGTGCATTTTAAAACGTTTAAATTTTACCTTTGCTTTGTTTTTTTACTTTCTACTTTTTAAAAAATAAATAAATAAATGATAATGTTTTTTCACCCTTGTCTCATGCATGACAAAAGATATACAATATATATATATATATATATATATTTGGCAAAAAAAAATCCAATTAGTGCATTTAATACTTAAAACATTTTAAAATTTGATTTCACCGCTTTTACTGTTTTTTTCTGTATCATAATAGTTGTATACTGTATAATTTGTTTTAAAATTTAAAGGTATATTGGTCTTTAAGCACATTAGAATTAACATAATCCAGCACCATTAGACATCAAGATAGTTACAACAACAAAATTGAACATAACAGAATGATATTATAATTTCTCAAAATACAAAATCATTTCATGAGAGAGAGAGAGAGAGAGAAGAAGTCAAAATAGATGGGTATTAGTATAATTTTCCCATATTGTTTTATAACACGATGATGAGCATAATTCGTCTACAAACTCCCACATTTTTTTTTTGGACGTAGTATAACAAGTAACTACTTGTATATATGTATTATGTATCATTCTTTTTCAAATTTTTTCTTTTCATTAAATTTGAAATAAGTTTATACTCTCTACAAGAATTAATGAGTGTAACCACAAAATCAAATTTTATCATAGAAAGTATTTCGTTCCCATAAATTTAATTATTGTTACTTAAGTTAACACATCTTGTCAATAGAAATACCATTTTATTTCATTTTAAACCACAAACTCTTAAAGTTTGTGTCTAGAAATTTTTTATAAAAGAGTACAAAAAAAAAGGATTTCTAAGCAAAATATAGTTATTTTAAATATTTAAATTTTTTATAAAAACATTAATAGTTATCTATATGAAGTTTCATTAATTAATCAGGAATTCATTACGGTTAATCCTCTAAACTATTATACTATCATATTTTTTACACTCTACCCTTTAAATTTTCATTTCTGATTCATTGTCCCAAATTTTCATTATGAGTTTCCATCCCCTTTGTCTCCTTCTCTTTCTCCTCCTCCTTCTCCTCCACCTCGCCGAATCATTTCAAATCTCGTCCGAATTAGTGGATCGGGTGAGTAAGACAAAAGCATAAGTAAAACAAAAATGTTTTTTAGGAAGTGGGTGGTGGTAAGCGAAAAGAAAAGTCATTTGTTGAGATTTCCAATTTTTTTTGTGATTCTATTTTAGTTGCTGAAATTGGTTTGTGTATTTTCTCAATCCTTTTTTTTTTATTGTTTCTATTACTTGGGAATGGAATTTTTGAAATTTAAAATTGTGGCTATGGTAGGGGCTTGTGATTTGGTTGAATGCATGGAACTTGAGCTTTGGGTGTAACAAGAAAAGAGAACTTTTTGTGCGTGTTAAGGGGTAAGGGTGTTTATCAGTTAAAATTCAATCATTTTTAGCAATAACTAAATCAATCCAATGTTGATTAGTTTTTGGATTTTATAACCCAATTTAAACCAATTGATCGATTTGGATTGGTTGTTTCAATCAGTTTTAGGGTGCCAATGTGCATGTAATACAACAATAAGGCACCTTTCGGCCAACTTTCCAAGGCTCTTGGCATTTGGTTGAGGGTCTCGGCAGGTTGGCCGAGGGGTGGGCCAAAAGGTTGGTACCCCTCGGCCAACCTATCGAGACTGAGGAGTGCCTTCCCTTCATCCCTTGTGTAATGAAATATATATATATATATATATATATATATATATATATATTAAATAATAAATTATATAATAGTATTGAATCAGTTCAGTTATATTAGATTTGAAAAATAAAAAACAGACACTTGATCCAATCTAATTTTATTTGAAAATTTTAAGTCCAATCCAATCCAATCACATCCCATTTATCCAATAAAATTGGATTGGATTGATTTGGATTGTATTGTTTAGTTTGATTAAATTTTGAACACCCTTAGTTCTGGGACTGAATTTGATCAAGGTATTAAAATTTAAGGATCTTTGTTTTGGGGGATAATTATTTATTTGATTAGCCAAATTGTGTTAATGCACAATTAATGGGTATCATTAACCACCACCCACTTTCTTAAAAACATTTTTTTTCATTCCACCATTTTCCTACCTACTGGATCCAACAATTCTAACGAGATTTCAAACAATTGATTAAGGTGAAGAAGGAAAAAGAAAGAGGAGAAGAAGAAGAAGAAGAAGAGAGGAGGACAAAGAGAATAAGGAGGATGAAAACTCAAATTTCTTTTCCAACAAATGCCTTTATTTATCACTTGACACATTACATCCAACACATCACATCGAACAAGTGTAAACTGTTTGTGCAATCTAACTAAATTGAGTAGTTTAAAGAGTGTTACGGGTACATTTTTAGCATACAAACAAGTGCAATAGCGGATCTCATTGAAGATGGAAAAAGCTCATCCAAAGCCTAACAAATACTAAGCCCGCTTGAAAAGTCCATAACATAAAACTTAAGGTCTAGGTCCCTCTTAGTTGACATGTACAAGGTATTAAATGCTCCACCTACTTTGTCTGAAAAACATTAAAGGCACCTAACTTGGCAGGTGACATGAGAAAGGGTAACTTACTCTATGCAGAAAGAGGCGGACTTTGGTTAGGTTTCATGAAACGGTAAAGTCTAACCTACCACTTTGACCTGTCTAGGTGCCCAATTCATAAAGTCAACAAAGCTATATTTTATGCCTGAAAATGCCTATAACAATCCACGTGGCCTTCCACAATGGGCTAACGACTTGCATTCCCACCTACCATGCTAAAAGTGGGTCAACTAGCCTATCATTGACTTCTTAACTAGTTTGGTCAAAACCCTAACTAAGGGATAAGTGGCGCAATCTTAGTGCTCTATCACGTGTCACTCATCTATGGACGCTCAATTGTATATATAAGGTGAGATATAAGGGAGGAGGGGGCGGGGTTCTACTCTCTTAACCTCCTACATTTTGACATTCTTATACACTAAGTATTCTCTTATTCTTCTAGAGTCTTCTCCCTTATAACCTCTAGACAAAACTTGACTTTCAGCTACCATAATATATTTTTAAATTTATCATCTTAATTTTTCAATTATTAAAAAGTCAATTATATTTAAATATATTTTTAGTTTTTTAATTTTCTATATAATAAAACCGATTAGATAAAATTTATTCTTCTTAATTTGTTTTGATAATATAGAATAAGCTCATTAAATAATGAAGGAAACTTTTTTTATTGATTAATTCTAAAATTTTCAACCTGTCAAACATGCTAATTAATAAATATATATAGTTGTGTAATTATCCGAAAAAAGAGAGTAGTAAATAGAATAACGTAAAAAGAATAATACGTGGACATATATCTATGCATATGTTAAAAATATTTAAAACAGTTCATAATCTCAAAAAAATTTAGTTTTATTTTTTCTGAAAATGTTTCTAAAGAAATTAAATCCTACTAGTGATAAATTAAATTAAATTATAGATATAGGTTAATAAATTTGATTAAAAATTAATGTAAATAATAAAATAATATTAAAATAGTTTTTAAAAACATTAAATTTAGCATTGATATATATATATATATATATTAATAAATTAAATTAGTTATACAATTAATATATTTGATTTAAAAGTAAGATAAATAATAAAATAATATAGAAATAGTCATTTAAAAATATTAGATTGATATTGTTAAGTTTTTAACATAGCCTATTCGAGTGCTATATTATAATTTATTATAGCATAATAATTTAGTGTTGTTAAGTTTTTGACATATTTTAATTTAATGTTGATGATGATATAATAATGCCAAAATTTTAAAATGATAATGTTATTATAGTTTTTATTGCTGGAGAAGCATTAGATCTTTTTGACATTTAAATATAATTAAAAAATAGAAAAATTACACTACCACCCCCTTTATTTCAATTTTAAAAAAAAACAAGTCTCTATTTCAAAAAAATTCCACCAACATTCCATTTATCTTCAGTTTTGTTTCACTAACACCCCTTCTGTTTGTCAACTCTCACTTTTAAATTAATCAACTTAATTAATTTTTTATTAATGACTATTCTATCAATGCCTCATGTTTAACTAAACAATAATAATTTAATTTAATTTTGAAGGAAAAAACGATATGCTTTTAATACTTAAACCACTTAATATCCAATTTCACATTTTTAATATTAATTTTGTATTTTTAATATATATAATGCAGTTAATACTTGAATTATTTTTTTGGTATAAATTTTTTATCCAACACAATTATTTAAGATAAATATTTTGATTCTTTTTTTTAAATAATTTTTTTTTACACATTTAACATCTAAAACAATTGAGAATCGATTTTTTTTTTAATTTCATTTACCATTTTTATTTCATAGAGTAATTAAAAATTTGTTTTCAAATTTAATTCTTTAAGGATAACTTTTTTAAAATCAGGCATCACAGTAGTTAGTGTAGTGCAATAAAATTGAAAATAAAGGAAAATATTAGTATAATTTCCTCAAAATAATCAGTTTCTTTCGAAAGTTTTGAAATAAAGGAGGTGTTAGTATAGTTCTCCCTTAAATAATTATAAATATATATGTATATATATATATATATATATATTTTAAATCACATACAATTCTCTTTTAACTTTCACATTGTCAATTTACCCCTGTACTTTTTGTAAAGCAATTTACCAGTTGAATTTTGACATAATGTCAAATTGATAAAATTAACCAAAAGAAGCACTAAGGAGGGAGCAATTTTCCTTCTGTCTTTTTTTAATTATTTGATAAAAGGCTTTTAAGCTTCTACTAGCCGCGTAATGTGGCACATATGCTTTTACTTTGCATAAGTGCTTTTTTACTCTTTTTAAAATAAAAGACCACTTTTTATTTATAGTCTATGGGCTTCACCATTAATAAGTTCCTAATACATTAGGAAGCTGACTATGACTATTCTAAAAAATAAATTAAAGATTAAAAGTCAAATCCATTTGCAACTTGGTCCACAAATATAAGAATATATTCACTACTATAACTCAAATTTAATGTCTATAACACGTTAATTTTTAATTTTTTATTTTAAACTAAGGAATATTGTGTGAGAAAACAATGACTTTACCACCGTCAATTAAATATAGACATTTCGAAAGTCTTTATTGATATTTATTTAAATATTTACGTCAAATCAAAAGGAAAAATGAGATATGAAGTAATTGGGATATGGGGTGGGACAAAAAATATGAATCTTTATTTATAAAAGGTGTTATTTGTATGACTAATTGCAAGTACTGACATTCATAAAAAAAAAAAAGAAATTAATTAATTAATTACAAGTGCTGACGCATAGTCTAGTGGCAAGGCCATTGTTCTCAATTTCAATTTCAATTTCAAATCCCACCAGTAATAATAATAAAGAATAGTGTTGAAGTCCAGCCCAAGTGCATTGTCGACCTAGAATTGATAATTTAGAGGATTTTATGCCTGTACAGTCAATTATATATGTAAAATTAGTAAAATAACTATTTATTTTTTAACTTATCTAACATAATAAAAGTGTATTTTTATAACCAATACATTTACCTTTTAATCCTTCATCTTCTAACATTTAAATCTGACCACATATATATTCGATCTGTACACTTTTATCTTATTACTTTACTGCACAAAACATTTAAGCATGACAACTTTTTTCTCATTTTACTGCAATACACACTATTTTTGTTTTCATTCACAGTCAAGCCTTCTCCACTATGCACACTTTTTTTCACATATATTTCACATAAAAAATCAATGAAAATAGGTCGGATATGAAAGTTGTATAGTCAGACCATCAACATAAGATAAGAACTAACTGGATTCGACCGTTGGATCATCCAATCTGACCGGTCGATGGAAAGATCTAGCAAATCATACTAGATTTGACCATCCCATAGTTGGATATGATAGATCTGACCAGATTTGATCGTTGGATCCTCCGATCAGATCGTTGATGGAAAGATCTCGCAGATCTGACTAGATCCGACTATTGGATCGTCTGATCGGATCATCTGATGGAAAGATCTGGTCGATTCGACCTGATCTAGTCGATCCGACCCGATCTAACCGTTTGATGGTCAAATATAGGGGATCCAACCAGATCCGACCGTTGGATCATTTGATTAGACTGTCCGACCAACATAAATTGTGTCAACCGACCAAGCCATCACACTCCTTTGCGAAAGTTGGGTTCAAGTATTGGTAAGCCCTTTGTCAAAGCCTCAGGTGTACTAAGCCTTACTAAACGTCAGGTATAGGAGAACTTTTAGGGGAGTTAATTTGCTACTCTAGACTCTTATAAGGTTGCAAAGTTAGAATATGATGGATCCGACCAGATTCGACCGTTGGATGGTTTGATCGGACTGTCTGATGGAAAGATATGGTCGATCTGACCTGATCTGACCGTCCAATGGTTGAATATGGGGGATCCAACCAGATCTGACTATTGGATTGTCTGACTAGACCGTCCGACCAACATAAATTATGTCAGTCGACCGAGCCATCACACTCGTTTGCGAGAGTTATGATTCGAGTTTTGTTAAGCCCTTGTCAAGGCCTCAGTTGTACTCAGCCTTACTAAACATTATGTATAAGAGAATTATTAGGGGATTGAATTTGCTACTCTAGATTCCTACAGGGTTACAAAAGCTCGGATATGATGGTTCCAACCAGATTCGACAGTTGGATTATCCGATCAGACCATCCGATGGAAAGATTTGGCAGATCTGACTAGATTCGACTATTGAATCATTCGATCGGACCGTCTGATGGAAATATCTAGCCGACCTAACACGATCTGACCTGATCCGATTGTCCGATGGTCGAATATGGGGGATCTGATTAGATTCGACCATTGGATCGTTTGATTAGACTATCTGACCAACATAAATTGTGTCAGCCGACCGAGCCATCATACTTGTTTACGAGAATTACGATTTGAGTCTTAATAAGCTCCTGTCAAGGGCTTAGGTATATTTAGTCTTGCTAAACGTCAGATATAGGGGAATTATAATGAATCAAATTTGTTGTTCTAGACTCCTATAGGGTTACAAAGATAGAGCAGCAATAAGGTCATGTTTTCTATCAGAATTATAGATTCATGATTCCCACATTAAACTCTTTTTTATGCTTCAAAAAGTAAACATAAATTGTGTCGAAAAGTTTTATTCTATTCAAAATAATAGGAATCTAGTTTACAAACATTATAATAATAATAATGGGGAGCTAGCTTAATACATATCATTTTTTCTTACTAATTAAACTATATTTTAAGGAGTATGATTTGTATATAATAAAGAACAAGCTTTGTCAATATTTAAATATAAAAAGTAAAAACTTTTGTTTAAGTACTTTTAATATCTTTATTCTCTCATTTTTCCTTTTTAAGTACGATGAAAGAAAAATATTTTTGTAAGAATTAATAAGATACCTATAAAAACATATAGGAATTAAAATATTATTAAAATCAATTAATAAATTGCATAGAAATTTATATCCCAGTGATTAAGTAAACAGTGAGTTTTAACTAAAAAGTTCATTAGACTCTTATTATATGGGATAATTCTATGAAATAAAGAGTTTAAAATATATAAAGAATTAATATGCTCTTAGTAAATTTCAAATATATACCAAACATAACCATAAGATATTTGATTAATATAAACATGTTAATTCAATCATTTAATTGCTCATATTAATTAATTATATTTACAAACCAGATTTCCCAACTTACCCTGTATGTAGTTATGTATTTTTGAATATGTGTTAAAAAAAATTGTCAAGTTTTTGTTTTAATATATTGAGTGTGGGGATTCGAAGAAACAACGGTTTTTTCCCACTGGATGTCTTTATGGGACAATATATGAAGTTAATTATCAGGTAAATAATGCATTATTTTAAAATTCTAGAAAATAGTTCCACATTAATTTTAATCATTCGTATAGAATAAAATAAAAAAATATATAATCAATGATATACTGTTCTTAGAACACATAAAGAGATACTCTGTGTATCAAAAAAAAGAAGACAGCAAATAAATTTCCAGTGTATTTAAATATATTCAGATGCTCATCCAATGGAGGAGCATAAGGCTTTATTTTTTTTATGAAAAAAAAAAGGTCTCAATATGAAAATCATTAGTTCAGAATTCTGTTAGGAGATAAGACTTTGTTGCTGCTCTAACTTTATAATTTTGTAGAAGTCTAGAGCAGTTAGTCTTCTCTCCTAACAGTTTTCCTTCAACCCGATATTTACAAAGTTGAGTACACCTAGAACGAGCTTACCAAAACTCGAACCGCAATTTTCGCTAACGAGTGTGAGAAGCATAACCCTTTATTAATTGCCATACAAAACCCCATATAAGCGCTATATAATGCATTAATAAACACCATTGAATATTACAGGTAATGGGGAAATAATTTAATAATATTATTCACTGTCTATGGGACACCCTAATGGAGATGACTCAGAAGGGATTGGAGGCAAAGCTTGATGCATAATACTTTGACTTGTTGATTCCCTTTGAGTTTGTGTTTTAAAGTGGAGCATAAAAATTAAAAAAGATAAAAGTGAAAAGTTGCATTTCAAAAATGAATAAAAAGAGGAAAAAGAAAAGGATAGAAAGGCTCTTTTGATATGTTGTGGTGGCTGTTGAGAGTGGAACTTAATTAAAAAGGGTTGGCTGTAACGCTCACTGCTTTGATGTCTTTAGACTCTGGCATTCTTTTAGCATTTTGGCGGGCAAAGTGATTGAATAAATAAGTGTTATTTTTTTTAAAACTTTTAATTGTTAAATCTAACGATGAAAACCTAATGATAAAGGATTCTATTATTAATTTTCAAGCCAGTGTTTTATTATTTATTTTCTTTTTTCATAAATGTCTTTGTATTTTGAGAAGTTATTGTAACACTACTTTTATTTTCATTTTTTTTTTTTGGTATTAACCACCCTTCAGAAGGTCAACTCTCAAATGTTAATTAGTCACTCAATAAAGTTTTTCAATGACAATTTTACCCTTATGTCATATATAACCAAAAAAATAAATATTTAATTTAAATTTTTAGGAAAAAAAAATCTAATTTAGTGCATTTTAAAACGTTTAACACCCAATTTCACCTTCTTCTTTTTCTTTTTTTTTTTTTCCCTTTTTACTTTTTTTTTTTTAAAAAAATAAATGATAATGTTTGTTCACCCTTGTCTCAGGCATAACAAAAGATATACAAAAAGAAAATTATTTTTGGCAAAAAAAAAAAATCCAATTAGTGCATTTAATACTTAAAATATTTTAAATTTTTATTTTTATTTTACCGCTTTTACTGTTTTTTTTTCTGTATTATAATAGTTGTATACTTTGTTTTAAATGGTATATTGGTCTTTAAGCACATTAGAGTTAACATAATCCAACACCATTAGACATTTCAAGATAGTTACTAGTTACTACAACAAAATTGGACATAAAAGAATGATATAATAATTTCTCAAAATACAAAATCATTTCTTGAAAAAAAAAAAAACAAAAAGAGAGAGATGGAGAAAAGACGTCGAAATAGATGGGTATTAGTATAATTTTCCCATATTGTTTTATAACACGATGATGAGCATAATTCGACTGCAAACTCGCATATTTTCTTTTTTGACATAGTTTAACAACAAGTAACCACTTGTATAAATGTATTATGTGTAATTGTTTTTCAAATTTTTTCTTTTCATTAAATTTGAAATAAGTTTACTCTACAAGAATTAATGAGTGTGACCACAAAATCAAAGTTTATCATAGAAAGCATTTCATTGCCACAAATTTAATTATTGTTACTTAAGTTAAAACATCTTGTCAATAGAAGTACCATTTTATTCCATTTTAAACCACAAACTCTTAAAGTTTGTGTCTAGGAAATTTTTCTAAAAGAGTACCAAAAAAAAAGAGAGAAGATTTCCACGCAAAATATAGTTATTTTAAATATTTAATTTTTTTTTTTTATAAAAGCATTAAGAGTTATCTATATATAAATTTTTATTAATTAAACAAGAATTCATTACACCTAATTCCTTAAACTGTCGTACTATCATGCCTTTTACACTCTACCCTTTAAATTTTCATTTTTGATTCATTGCCTTCAAATTTTAAATTTTTATTTTGAGTTTCTATCCCCTTCTTTTCCTTCTCTTTCTCCTCATTCTCCTCTTCCTTCATCCTCCTTCATCTTGCCGAATCGTTTCAAATCTCATCTGAATTAGTTGATCAGTTGAGTAAAAGAAAGGAGTAGGTGAAACAATAACGTTTTTTAGGAAGTGGGTGGTGGGTAAGCAAAAAGAAATTTGTTGAGATTTCCAATCTTCTTTCATGATCTCATTTCGATTGCTGAATTTTTTTTTTTTGATGAATAAAAAAGGTCTCGATGTGAATCTCATCATTTCAGGATCTGTTAGTGGGTAGAGCCTTCTTACTACTCCAGTATTGCAATCTTGTAAGAGTCTAGAACAGCTGGTTCAGCCCCCTAATAGATCCCCCTCTACCTTGTGCTTCAAGCAAGACTGAATACACCTGAGGCAATAACGGGGCTTACCAAGACTCGAACCACAACTCTCACAAGCGAGTGTGATAGAACGGTCGGCTTCCTTTTCGATTGCTGAATTTGGTTTGTATATTTTCTCAATCCTTGGTTTTCTTTTATTTAAAAAAAAATTTCTCTGTTACTTGGAAATGGAATTTTTGAAATTTAAATAAACAAACTAATAAATTTTAAAACTAACAAAAACCCATCATTTCCTCATATATACATGTTTATCAACTCTGGTCGTTTAGATTTTCCAATGAAAAACAACATTAGAGAGAATCAAATACATTTGCCATTAAGCAATTTTATATTAATGTTGACGACAAAAATCATTTTGACGTGATAATCTTTTTTCTTCAATTAGTACAAAGCTTAAAAGCAGCATCATTTACTAGGACCTAAAACTGCCAAGCACCACATTAGATGCAGGTGATGTTGCACTAAAAGAAAATAGAGCATACAGAAGCACATGAGGTCTGTCAAATATCCAGCCACCTTAGTCATCCATTGATATTCCTAGTTGCTGTCCAAGTTGCCACCCAAACCCAGTCAAACAATATTGCCATTAAATGGTGGAGAAAACCAAGTTTAGTGATACCTAACAGTGAAGAAAACCCAGCTGTACAGTCGATGCACTGTTTGTTGATTTTTTTGTAAACTATCATTGAATGTGTTTATACATTGAGAATTGCCTATAAAAGGGAATGAGTGATATGTGAATCATAATCTTGTATCCCAGATAGGAGACCCTTTCCAGTTGCCTTCCCGACATTGGTGGGGTTTTTGGCTCATTTTTAATAACTTTTGCAGGTCCTTAACTTTTCACAAAATGCACATAAAAAATCATAATTTTCACAACAAAAAAAAAAATCATTCTTTTAATAGAAATACAAAACAAAAACACAATAAAACTCATAAAAGTCCGAACTTTAAATCAATCACAACAAATAAATACAAAATTTATTCACAAATCTCACTAACTAAGGTAGATGATCGCAACCCAAGCTACAAGACGACAAAGCAAGGTCGGAAAAAAAATACATAGGTTGAATTTGAATGTTAAAAGGCAGAAGGGTAGGAAAGTAAATGCACAGATAAAATGGTACACTTTTGTTATAGTAGAGAATTAGAAAAACAATTGATTATTTTACTACTTTTAACTGACGAATAATTGTATGGCCATAAAACCCCTATTCTTCTTCTAATTATCACTTTATGAAGGGTTTTTTGATGTCATAGCCAGACCTAACCTCATTTAATGAAAAATAACTCAAAATTTATATAATTAAAAATGTAGCCCAACATTACTCTTATACCTTTATAAATAGTTCAATTTTAAAATTGGGATACCCTATTTGACTGACACTGTGTGGCCTTGGAATGGTATGTCGTTGAAGGGCAACCGACAGCACTGTCGGCGGGGAACCACCAAGCCAAGGTGTGGCATCAGTGGGCAAACGACGCACTATCGGTGGTCCCATCGATGGCTTGTTGATGGGCACCACTAGCACAACAACATCGTTCTATGTCATAATATGAAGTTATATTTATCAACTACATGTGAGTCTGGTTTAAAGCATTATTTTAAGGCCTAAATCCACCCAGAAAATTATCAAAAAATATTAAAATAAAATCTTATCCTCTTAGCTTTCCAACCATATATTATTTCCTTCAATCCGATGCAAGAAAAGTCATCAAATATAATTTCTGTAAAAACTATGCAAATCTACCAGACAGCACGTGAGTTAAGTTTGAAGCATGATTTGAAGGACTCAATTCACCCAGTAAATTATGAAAAAATATTAAAAAAAAAAGCATATACTTTTAACTTTCTAATCGTATATCATTTTCCTTAATCTAATACCGAAAAGGTCTTCAAATATAGATTTTAGAAACACTATGCAAATCTGCTGAGGCAGATTTGAAAATGGACTGGTGGTAAGGTGGTGGTGGCCACCACAAGTCGAAGCTGCCCGTAGGTGGGCCCACTACCAGGCCGTCAGTAGGTCCACTGACGGGCACCTTGTCCAGGTGGTGGCCACCACCCCACTACTAGGCTATTTCTAATTCCGCTGATGTGGTGTATCGGAAGATTTATATAGTTTTCGTATAAATTATATTTGGAGACCTTTACAGTATTGGATTGAGATAAATGATATATAGTTCGAAAGTTAAGAGGATAAGATTTTTTTTGAATATTTTTTTATAATTTTTTGGATTGATTTAGGCCATAAAATGATACTTCAATCCTGACATAGTCTTATGTCATGATTTGAAGTTGTATTTATCGACTGTACGTGATTCAGGTTTGAAGCATGATTTAAAAGCATATATTAATTCAAGAAATTTTGAAAAAATATTTAAAAGAAATATTATTCTCTTAGCTTTTCAATCGTATATTATTTGCCTCAATCTAATATAAGAAATGTCATTAAATATAATTTCTATTAAAACTATGCAAAATTACTAAGACAACACATGAGCCAAGTTTGAAGGATGATTTGAAGGACTAAATTCACCAAAAAAATTATTAAAAAATATTAGAAAATATTTTATCCTCTTACCTCCAATCGTATATCATTTGTCTCAATCTGATACCGGAAAGGTCTTCAAATATAAGTTTTAGAAATACTATGCAAATCTGCCGAGGTGGATTTGAAAATGGACTGGCGGTAAGGTGGTGGTGGCTACCACCAGTCTAAATTGCCAATAGGTGAGCCCACCACCAGGTCGTTGGTAGGCCCACCGATAGCACTTTGGCCTGGTGGTGGCCACCACCACCCTACAACCAAGCTATTTTCAATTCCGACGATGTGGTATATCGGGAGATTTGTATAGTTTTCGTATAAATTATATTTTCAGACCTTTTCGGTATCAGATTGATGTAAATAATATATGGTTGGAAAGTTAGGAGGATAAGTTTTTTTTTTAATATTTTTTTTTCACAATTTTTTGGGTTGATTTAGGCTATAAAATAATGCTTCAAACCTGACATGGTCTTATGTCATGATTTGAAGTTGTATTTATCAACTGCATGTGAGTTAAATTTGAAGCATGATTTGAAAGACTAAATCCACTCAAAAAATTATGAAAAAATATTAAAAGAAATCTTATCCTCTTAGCTTTCCAACCGTATATCATTTGCCTCAATCAATACCAGAAGAAAGGTCTTCAAATATAAGTTTTAGAAACACTATGTAAATCTGCAGAGGCGGATTTGAAAATAGACTAATGGGGGGGTGGTGGTGGCCACCACAAGTCCAAGCTTATCTCGTGCACCACCTGCCGGTAGCCCCCACCGCCACCTGGCTTGGTGGTGTCGTCCCACAATGTGCTCTCGGTGGGCTCACTGACTGCCTGGTGGTGGGCCCACCGGCGGTTTAATTTTTATGTACACTGTTCACTTTCTTTTTCGATACGGTGTGAGATTTTTCCATCGAACGTGATTTTTTATAGTTTACTGTTTCTACTTGAAAAACTCATATCAAACCCACAATCATTAACAAATCGACAACCCAATCAATAATAGATAAAAAAAATTGAGAATTAGTGATAATATTAACTTACATGAGATTAAATATACATTAATAATCGGTTTGATGAAGACGAAGGAATTGTGTAATTCGATCAAAATATAAATTAATAAAAATATTTTTTTTATTGTTTAAGAAATTTTTTACTATTTATATATATATATTTAATTTGAGAAGATAATAGGATGTGTGCATATTAATTGAAAAGAATAATATAAAAGGGGTAGTTAGGTGATAGCATTTATGAAATATGCTAAAATTTTTATTATTATAAAACATGGTTAAAAGAAATTTAGGAACCCATCATAGACTATGGACATGAAACGAACCCCTTTTGAATGGCTATTGGGCCATAAAACCAGGGATACCACTCTATGGCACCAAAAGACAAGCCCAGCTATCGATCTAACCCAGCTATGCAAAATGACCCAGTTTAGCTTTAAATTCCTGAATATTATTTTGTTTCATACGGAAACGAAAAAGTCAAAATAGCCGTTAAATTTACCACACCGTTCTTCTTCACAGCACCGAAACCCTAAATCAGAAAAACCCAAAATTCACCATTACACACGCTGACGGATCCTCCTCTTTCTTCTTCTGCTATTCTCAACTCTGAAACCCATCGAACTGATTTCGACGTGATTTCATATCTTTGTTAAAAGTATGAATTTTGTAAGCTCCTCTAGCAATCAAGGACTTAAAAATAGTTTCTGCCTATTGTCAAATTAATTAGTTGTTCGTAATTTTTTTTTTATTTAAAAAAATACATTTTGCTTCAATGTCGTTGTGTTCTGGTTTGCATGTCATTTTGTATTTTAGGTGGGCTACGATCCATTTGTGTTTTGTTTCTTTATGGTTGTTCTAGTTCAAAAAGAAGATAGACCTTAATCAATCTAATTAATTAAGATGTCATACTGTAACTCCTCTAATTAATAGTCTCAATGGATGTGCCACACCCTCCAAATTAATCAATTTAAAAAGAGAGAAAAAGTGTGGCGAAATTGTTTTCTACTACTGTGCCAAAGAACACTTGGTACAATACTACAGATTCAGAACAATTTTAGGGAAGCTATTGTCAGATTGTTCTCACTGAATGTCATTTTCTGTGAAGTAGTTAAGGTTCAGAAATCTGTCTTTACGTATAAGTCTAAATGGTGAAGATTTTATTCCTTTCTAGTCAGAAAGCGATGGGATTTCATTCAATCCTTACCTTTTCTTGCCCAAACTGATTATCTTTAATCTAATGCGAGTTTATCTATTGAATATGAACTGTTATATTTTCTTTCTGACAATCTCGACTTGTTCCTTTTCCTAGGAGGTTGAAGAGATAATAAAGGGCCTTTCTCCTGTGATGTTTGAGGATTTCGTAAAGCCATTCCAGATAAACTTGGAAGAGGTACTTTTGTTACTTGTAACTTGAAATGATAGACATCCTGCTTAATGTTCAATAAATATTCTAAATGACATCAAATATAATCCACTTCAATAAGCTTATGGTTTACAAAGATGTTTTTGAACAATAAGGAAATAGAAACAAAGAAAAATCTGCGGACACAATGTGGTAGATACTTTTGTGTAAATTGGTGGGGGTTTTAGATGAATTTTCTGTTTATGCTCTTCTTTGTTTCTGACCATACAGCTTCTTTGAACACTGTTTCCTTTGAATAAATTTTGTTTATATGTTTCAGTTGGTTAATTTATTAGGATAGTCCACTGCCACATAATGACAGATTGCGGTATCAACCATTGGACATAAATCCTGCACCATTGTACAGATGCTGCTGCAACTTTTCAAGTTGGATGAAAGTCTCACAATGTCTCTGTTCATGCCATTAGCAGCTGATGCTTTGACAATGAAGTATCAAAAGACAGCAGTGCTCAACTCCACGAGAACCTAGTTGCCAGGATGTTCTTGGCTGTTTTAAGAGACTTTTGTTGCATTTACCAGAGCCCCTTCAAAGGCCAGCGTAAATATTATGCGAGCGAAGTTTGTTAAGAATATTATAGCTGGTGAAGATGCTGTATTTTGCAGGAGTTTCACATTTGAAGATACCGATGGCGGAGCCTTGAATATTTTGATAATCTACTTTGCTTGAATATTGTTTACCAGAACCGGAGAAAGAAACACTTCTCAAACTTATTGGATCCTCGGATTTAGTTGGCTGGAAATGCTCAGTGATATGTATACAAACAGTTTTTTGTATTTTGAGATGCGCCTCAGTAACATTCATTCATGTGAGTTTTGCTTGCATATATAGTTGAGAAATTTTTTTCCATCCATTTTGCAATTGCTATCAAAATGATCTGTTTTCTACTTTGAAAGAATGCCAGTCAGCCTGCAGGTATTTATATTAATAAATAGTTAATCTCAGAACTTAGGCATAATAGTTTGATAACTTTCACAAACGACGGCCATTAAAAAAAACAAACATAAACAGATAACGAAGCTAAACATGTTGAAATTAACAGAGATATAACAATTACTTATCAAAGTTATACCTAAAATGTAACTCTTGCTGGATTTCTGAAAGTAGTTATGTTTAAATTCCTAAGCAGCCACATAAAGCTATCACCATGTGGCTATATAGTGGACTAAATGCAGTAAGTTTGTAAGAAGTTGAAAATTATATGCTCCATTCTCCAAATAAATTGGCATATTCCTTGTAGCGACGAGGATACAAATTATGCGGACAATGTTGTTCATGATCAACAAAGATCTACAACGTGATAAAGAAGAACTTTTTGGCTTAACTCTTACATTAACCAACAAACAAGCCATTAGGTAGCTTATAATTAAGTTGATGAGTTATAGCTTGCTACGTGAACCCTTCCTGGATTGACAGATCTTGAAAGCTGCCTCATTGCCTCTTTCGGAAATGGAGGACGAGGCTGGCTCATCCAAAATCCTCCATCATAACAGCTCCATTGATGAATTTATCTACATGTACAACAATCACTTACAAACATAAAAATTTCTCCAGGGAAGAAAAGAGAGCAAAAGATCCATACTAAAACATTGTTTCCAAGTATACGATTCAGTAGAAAAAAGCAGTGGTTAAGTAAATTTAAAAATCTTGCAAATAGGAGATTAGAACCTGCATCCTAATAAAGGTAGAGAGCAGCCATAGCAATATCTCATTTCTCTCCTGCCGTATAAAGAGGCAATAAGTTCTTCGCCTGGCTATTGGTACACTCATCCCAGGTGTATCGACGACAAGACCTGGAGCAATTCCATTCACTCTAATATCATACTCTGCTTTCTCTGCCCCTGTCTCTTAAAAAAACTCCAAGCTATTCAGTGCCAAAAGGTCAGGTCCTTTTTTTTTTCTTTCTCCTCTCTATATAGCAACCTTGGTTGGATTTTTCTTTTGAAGTTTTTATTAAAAGGCTTTAACTGGTGGACACCGATGACTTGAGGTTTCCTAGAGATAAATCATCGCTAAAGCCCTTATTTTCCCCCTCTTTTGTCATCATAATAGTTCTCGTGGGCGGTACTTTATGGAAAAATATATAATAGAATTATAGTTTTGATTAAATAATTATCTAAAATTCAACGATGATAAGCAAAACAATTAATACGGCATGTAAAACTGCAAAATTAATTTGTCATTTTTTTGTTGGTGTTAATATCTTTTGAGGCAAAAAGTATTTCAAAAGAATGAAGAATAAGTAAATACCTGAATGAAATTGAAGAATTGAGAGAATAGAGACACATATGCACATTGCACATTATACATCTTCTCCATCGAGAACTACACTAGGAATGTGAACAATCTTGGACCAATCTTCCCCAATGTCTCTCTGGCACCGTTGATTTAACAATGGACAGTCACTGATTTCTAAATGAGATAGAGAAGTGGGAAGACCTCTTTCCAGGAGACAGTAGTGGCGTCGAAATGAGACTACTAAGATTTATAAGATGGAAAATATCAAATGTCCTCAAAGAGGTAGGAAGCAGCCCTTCCTCAGGAAATGAATCCACCACATCTTGACTCTGATGAATTCCCAAGGCTGTAAGTTGTTCACACCCGTCGATGTCAAGTACTACCAAAGATGGAAGATAATCAGGTAAGCATCCCCCGTTTAGTTTGGGACACGAGGACAAACGAAGAGATTGAAGACGAGGAAAAACTCCAACTTCACCTGCATCGACAAATGACCACTCCTTCCAATTTGGCAAATTCCAGAAAGTGAGCCTTTCTAAACATCTGAATGGATTTCTCGCAGAACAAAATTCATAACCTATTCTCTCCACTAATCCAAATCTTTCGATGTAAAGGTATTTAAGATTGGGTAGATGTCCAAGCGTAGGTAACTCAGCACAATTTTCACAACCATAAAGGTTCAGCTTTACCAGTTGAGACAACGAACCACCCACTATCCAATTTGGGAATTTTGTGCCTCCGTACCATTCAATAGATAATTTCTCTATAGTTTTGGGAGGTTGGAGCCCTTCTAGTAGTTCTCTTTGCTTCTGCGAATCTTCAGCTTCACTTTCCCAGCTCAAAGTTAATCCAGTAATATACTTTTTCTCCTTTAAATTGGCCTCCAAAACATCTTCAATATCAATCACGTTTTCAAGCTTTGAGATACAAAGATCTCTGTGTATATTTTGGAGCTGTCCTAATTTTCTTATATTGCACCAATCATGGTCTTTGCCTTTGCCAACAACAAACTCACTTAATGTATGTAATTCTCTCATGTCACCTATTTGTTCTGGCATCCCTTCCAAAGCAGAGCAACAATGAATATGAAGATGACGCAAGTTTATTAGACGTGCTATGTTGCTTGGTAATCTCTTAAGTTTACGACACCAGTCCAATAACAGAGTATGCAAGTTGTACAAACTGCACATCGAATCAGGTATCTCTTCAATGGAAGTAAGAGATAGATCTAAGTACCTTAAATGCTTCAGATTACCAATTGAATCAGCCAACTGAGTCAGACGTTGACATCGTCCCAACATCAACGTCTGTAAATTGTACAATGTATAAATTGAATAAGGTATCTCTACAAGTGCAGTGTTAGATAAATCCAGGTACCTTAGGAGTTTCAAATTGCTAATTGAGTCGAGCAACCCTGTGATACACAATCCAGACAGAGATAGCACTCTCAAGCATTGCATTCTTTGCAATAGTTCACTATTTACCAAAGATTGGTCACTCCTTGGTTCGAATAAATTCTGATCGTACCACATAGTAGATGAAGCTCTTAATGATAAGAACATCCTTAGAGTTTTATTTTCAAATAAAACCTCAAACTTCTTACCTTCATACTTGCTTCTTCTTATGTATGACACATAACGAGCCTTTCTTACAGAAGCACGTGTGTTGTTCTCATCCAACCTCAAAAAAAAATCTCCTACCACAAATTTTGCTAAATCATTTACAAGGTCATGCATGACAAAACCCCTTACATCATTTACAAGGTCATGCATGACAAATCTCATTACATCATACGTCGTTTTATTATTCTGTTGAAATAAGGACCTTGATAATAATTCATTGAAGTACTGCTCTCCCACTTCTTCCAGGCTCTTCCTTCGATGGGGTTGCAAAAGATCCTCTGATATCCATAGTAAAACCAATTCTTGTTTTGTAAAATAATAGTCTTTGGGAAATATTGAGCAATAGGCAAAACATCGTTTTAGATGTAATGGTAGAGAATGGTAGCTCAACCGTAGAGCAGGAAGAATATCAACGTTGTCACTCAACTCCCATATGTATTTAAGACATTTTCCCATACCTCTGAATTTAATTGACCGCAAGAGACCACCAAGAGATTTTACAGCTAAAGGAAGACCTTTGCACTTTTTAATAATTTCTCGACCAATTTCTTTCAAATCTGGATATGCACTTGACTCCATATTACTACTAAAGGCATGCTTTTCAAATAACTTCCAGCAATCTTCCTCCAATAGTATTGGTAAGTCATGATATGGAACAGTGCCCATCTTTGATGCAATACTTTTGTTTCTTGTTGTCACAATGATTTTGCTTCCATATGCTCCAGATTCGAAAGTGCTCTTTAAGTGACCCCATCGATAATAATCCAGGTTCCATACATCATCTAGTACAAAAAGAAACTTTTTATTCTCCAAAGCCTCCTTCAATCTATCTTGGACTTCATCTGGATCGTTGACAGAGCATGTGTTGGAAGTTACTCTCTCAAGAATTCTTTTGGTTAGTGCAAATACATCAGAGTCATCATCATCTGAGATAGTAATCCATTTTCTTACACCCCATCCATGGTTCTTCACTCTAGAATCATTGAAAACGAGCTGAGCAAGGGTGGTCTTGCCAATACCACCCATGCCAGCGATGGGAATAACAGATATCTTATTGCCACCACCCAAGTCATCATCTAATACCAACAACTTAACAATGGCCTCTTTGGTAGCATCCCTGCCATAAACGTCAGAATCTTCTACCAAAGGTGGAGGTGATCTAGGTGATGACCTTTTCCCAACAGCTTCTTTCAGACCAAGGTCATCTTTTTGTTTAACAACATACTCTAGTCTATCAAGAATCTCTTTTATTTTGGGTTCTACTTCGTTGTAAAATCCATCAAACCAAGCTGAAAAGAGATTCTTTACCTGACTTGTGTTGCTTCCGTGTTCAACTTCCATCTTGCATCGCAAAGCTTCAGTGTTGATTTTATGCATAAGGTCCTCTGCATCATAGGTAGCTTCTTTGAGCTCATCAAGCCATTGCTTCACGTTTGGATTTCTGATCTGCTTCTCCTCAGCATCGTTAACCAGTGTATCAGCAGACAACAACTTGATCTTCAACTTGAATAGCACATCATTCAATTTGTTTCCCTTCCGGAAGTCCACGACCTCCAGAGAAGCGAACTTATCAAACAGCGTCTGAAATGTTGCGGAAAGGATAGCTCCAACCACCAGTTCAGCCATGATGTTAGAGAGGAAAATGAAAGAAATCTTTGAATTGCAAATTAACAGAGAGTTGTGATTGTGTGGTCTTCAACTCGGACCATTATCTTTTAGGTTAAATATTCTAACATCCTGAAGCTTCCAATCAATATACCTCACTGTTTGTTTTTCTTTTCTGATTGTAGGTTGAACCCACACGGGAAGAAAATAGAGTTGTTGACAAAGTGGCTTCCCAATGGGCAATGGGGTAGCTAGGAGACAGACAAGGACAATACTCACATGGTTCTACTATTGCCTTTGGGAAAGACGACAAAAAAAAAAAAAAAAAAATAGAAACAGTAATGACGAAATGTACATCGGTGATGATGAAGTGCATTCCGATTTTATGAGTTGTTTATAGAAACAGTAAAATACCATGGCCTGTAAGGCTTTTATATATATGGTAAAAACTTATTAAAATAGATTTACAAGTTCACACGACTTGAGATTTAGATTTATAAGGTATTTTATAAATTGATACTGTATTTATTGGGGAAAAAAATGGTGGGTACTGATTTTTTTGGTGAAATGGTGGGCATTGATTGAATGTTATAAGGTGAGCCTACTTGCCAAGCCAATCCATTAAGTTGATGTCATGTATACAAATACATCTAGAAATCTAATTACAAACTAATTAGAAGAATGTATAATTGACCGTGCATACCAATTATGTGTACACTAAATTTTTAACCCATAAACTATGTTTTAAAACACAACCTTTGTTCTCAATATTGCAAAATGAACTCTACTTGCAATACAAGAAAACAAAACACTCCGTGACTAACATGCATGCCCACTGCCAAGGCATGGCTATCCATCCAAATACTTTTCACTGTTTTAAGTACTTATGGGGTACTACCAGATTCTACCATTGAGGAAAGGCTAAATAGCTCTTGGAAGCAACTAAAACTTGGTTGTTTTACCCCTTTCCCAAATAATCAATGTTATGCAGTCGTAATTAAGCATACCAATATTCCATACAAAAGAAAAGTTTCAATACCAATATTGAATGCATATGATATATATAATTAACAATTTTAGCTTTTAACTTGAGATTAAAGTAAATTTGGATAGTTTGATTCATTTGATGTAAACTTATCCAAATATCTATGTGTTTTAATAACAGATTATATATACGCTCTTAGTTAGTCGTACAAACATCAAAGTAAAAGATATATATATGTAATTGTTTATTCCCTTTGGAGAATTAGCACAGCACGCACAAATACATTTTTGTTTAGTGGACATGCTTATCTCTCTTCAACTTCATGGGACTGTGGCAACCTTAACATATATATATATAGAGAGAGAGAGTAAATTATGGTGTAGTAGTACTTACTCCAACAATTGGTGCCATGGAAATAAAAGATGCAGAAACCCAGAAGCTAGAAAGAAGATGAACAGTAACAGAGAGAGAAAGAGGAAGACCAACTATGTAAAATCATATTTTTCTAAAATAATACAAGTTGTTCTCTGGTATATATAATTGTAACTATCAAACTGTCTAACTAACAAAGCTAATCGAGACAAACACGTGGTGTACTCATAACCGAAGCTTGACACAAAAAGAGACGGCCCGAACTAACAGCTAGGCTTCGAACTTTCGGAAGCTTGTCAACGAAGGTTGAGATACACAATGTGTTTCAACATGCCCCTCGAAACGGGAGGACACGCGTGAGCTTGACGAAGGAGTTGAAATCGGATAGTGGCGGGGCCTTCGTCATGATATCGGCCGTTTGTTCTTTAGTTGGTATATATCGATGTCTAATTCATGCTGTAGAACTTTGTCACGAATAAAGTGCATATCTATCTCAATGTGCTTAGTTCTTGCATGAGCCATAGGATTAGAAGCTAGAGTTGCACCAATATTGTCGCACCAAATAAGCGGCTTAGTTTTAGGAAAAACATGTAGCTCTTTAAACAAAGATTGCAACCATGCTATTTCTGCGGTGTGAGCCAAGGATCGTATTCGACTCGGCTTGACTGCCACTACATGTTGCTTCTTGGAGCTCAAGAAACAAGATTTGGACCCATAAAGATAGCATATCCTCCAGTTGACTTTCTATCATCCAAAGATCACCTTGATCGCATCGAGAAAATCCTATAAGACATTGATCACTTCCGGTTGGAGATGCAAGCCAACATTCAACCTTTGAGATATCGCGAGAACTCTCTTACATGCCGCCGTGTACATCGTTGGACGATGGAGAAACCGACTTAATTTGTTAACTATGAAAGCTATGTCGTCCGGTCATACTCGGTATTGTAAACTACCAATGCTCTGTACATACCCGATCCAAACGGTTGACCAATTGTACATGCTAACTTTGTATTGGTACTTGGGAGTAGTACATGGCTTACAATTCTGCATTATAATTTGATTAGTATATCAGTAATATACTTGGATTGTGTGAGATAGAAGCTGTTGAATCTCGAAAACCTCTATGCCAAGAAAATAGTGTAGCTCTCCAAGATCTTTGGGTAAAAGCAATTGAGATCATGAACTAACTTGCTAAGAAGTGAGAGTTAGATCCCGTGAAGCGAATATCATCTACATAAACCAAGAGTGCAAGAAATTTGGAGCTCGAAACATAAACAAAGAGAGAAGCATCGACTTGGCTTCTTTAAAACCCCAATTCAGTAAAGTTATCTTTAACTTGTCAAACCAAGCTCGTGGAGCTTGTTTCAAACCATAAAGAGCTTTAATCAGTTTACACACATGGGTGGGATGCCTTTCATCTGTGAATCCCTCAGGTTGAACCATATACACTGTTTCTTGAAGCTCTCCATTCAAAAAGGCATTATTTATATCCAATTGCCTAACTTGCCAATTTCTAGAAACAGCAAGAGAGAGCCGCACGAATTGTTTGTGGTTTAACTAGGACTAAAGGTTTCATTGTAGTCAATCCCAGGTGTTTGATGAAAACCCTTTGCCACCAAGCGTGCTTTATATCTCTGGATAGTTCCATCTGCATTTTTCTTTAGTCGGAAAACCCATTTTGCTCCAACCACATTGTAACTAGGATGAGAAGGAACTAAAATCCACGTATTATTCTTACATAGTGCATCATATTCAGCTTGCATAGCTTGCGCCAATGGTGAGGTATAGTTAGCCGAGAGGTAGAAGGTTGATTGATATGCATTGTGTGAGTACCAACAAAGTACCTTGGATTAGGTTTGATTATTCCCCGTTGTGACCTTGTAATCATTGGATGCTGAGGTTGATGGTGATACTAAGGGAGATGCACTGGAAGTTGAATTTGTAGAAGAAGCACTGTCTGTAGTGATAGGTAACTGACTTTGTGGTTGAGTTGACTGAGACATGGGTTCCAAGTCAGCATCTTGTAATCCAAGAGAAGCAATGGAGCTATCGGTGATATTGGAAGATGAAGAAGGAAGAGAGATGGAGAAAGGGAATGAATGAGGGGTAGTGAAGGAATCTGAACCAGATGAGACATTCCTGGTGCTGAAGGAGGATGTTGAGAATGGAAAGTGAGATTCATTAAACAAAACATGTCTAGAAATATAGACACGACCTGAAACTGGATCTAGACACTTAAATCCTTTTTGCAGAGGACTATAACCCAGAAAAACACAAGAAGTAGACCGGAACTCAAGCTTTCTGTGATTGTAGGGTCTTAAGTAAGGAAAACATTCACACCCAAAGGTTTTGAGAAGTGTGTAATCAAAGGACTTATGAAAAAGGACATTGAAAGGAATTGCATGATTTAAAGCAACAGATGGCAATCTGTTAATCAAGAAGTTTGTTGTTTGAAAAGCCTCTAACCAGTAACGTGTAGGCATTGAGGCATGAGCTAGAAGAGAAAGACCAAGTTCAACAATAGTTCTGTGCTTTCTTTCTGCTATGACATTTTGTTGAGAAGTATAAGGACATGTTAAACGAAGGTTTATGCCATATCTTTGGAGTAGAGGATAAATGGGTTTGTATTCAGTTCCATTGTCAATTTGTAAACTCTTAATGACAGTTTCAAATTGATTTTCCACATAAGCCTTGAAGATGGGAAAGATTAGAGCTACATCAGATTTGGCTTTGAGTGGATAAAGCCAACCAAAACGAGAAAAATCATCAACAAATATGATGTATTACGGTGACCGAAGGAGAAGGAATAGAGCGAGGACCAGTGTAGTGTACAAGTTCAAGTGGCTTTGTACAATGAGGCGTAGAAAGTTGGAAAGGCAAAGCATGTATTTTCCCAAGTTTACGGGAACAAGAACTCAAATCGATTTCATTTCAACGGGAAGTTTACAAGATTTTATTACATTTTTAGCATCAAGGTGAGGGATGCCCCAACCGTTTGTGCCAAGTATCTAAAGAAACAACTTGAGAAGAACTCTTATTGACATTGAGTGTGTTTGGTGATCGAGAAAAGTACAACGACTTGACATGAGAAGAAGAATCTTGACTATCAACGAGTTTCGGTAATGCACTTTGGAAAATGTAGGTATAGATTGATCAGCTTGTGAACCAAGTATGGCTCCCAAACTGAATTTTGGAAGTGCAGTAAGATTTGGTCTGACAACGGATTGTGAATTATCTTTTGGAAGTGCAGTAAGATTGGTGCTAACAATGGATTGTGAATTATCCGGACATGTGCAAGTGAGGACATGGGTGACATGAAGAGGAATCACTTGGTAAAGCCCATCATTAAGCTCCCCTTGGATAAGAAGCTTCCTTGTATCCTTGTCCTTAATCAAACAAAGATTGTTTACAAATTCAATCACACACCATTTTCAGTAATTAGCTTGGATACACTAATCAAGTTTTTCTTGATGGCGGTACATAAAGCACATTGAATAAAGTGCAGTTTAGGAGTTGAAGATATAACCATATTACCGTATGAGAAATTTTGAGTCTGTGCCATCCCTACCGAAGTGAGTCTGATCCTTTATATTCAGATGCATGTGATGTTGAAATGATGGCAATTTTGCCATAATTTTACTTTAGTGTTTGCAAGCTAAGCTTTTGTATTTCCCAATGAAAGATTAGTTTTTATTATTGTTTTAGACACCTAAACTTTCTGTTTTAGGTTCTAAGGAATAGGCAATGATGTATTTTGTTTTAAAATTTGAAACTTTGTATCTTGTAGGCTTTTGATATAAAAGCCATTTTTTTTCAATGAAAAGGAATATGAGAACAAAACCAAGGGAAAGCTACCTCCTTTATGCTGGTTTTCAATCCTTCACATAACCACATTTCTCTGTCTTTTGTTGTCAGCAAGCAGGAGCAACAATCAGCCTCATACGTGTGTTGTTTAGCCTATGCACAAGTGAAGATTAACCTCTTCTCTTGTGAAATTAAGTTCAAATACCATACAAACCCCAACAAATTGGTATCAGAGCATAAACTGATCTTGTTAGGGTCCTTTTCTTCAATCTTGTGAGAAAAGAGAGAGCTTTGCTGAAAAACCCACCATACCCACCATACCCGAAAATTGATGGCCTCTTCAAGTTTTTCAGCACCTTCACCTCCAATCTTCAATGGAGAAAATTATTCTATTTGGAGCATCAAAATGCAAACTTATTTGAAGGCTTATGGACTATGGGAAGCTACAACAACAACAAATGAACCAGCTCCTTTGAGAGAGTGCAACTCTAAACCAAATAAGGTTGCATGATGAAGAAGTGGCAAAGGCTTCAAAACACTCACAACCATTCATTCTTCGGTGAGTGATACTATTTTTACAAAATTATAACTTGTAAAACAGCAAAAGAAGCATGGGATAAGCTCAAGAAGAATTCCAAGGAAGTTCAAGAACAAGGCAAATGCAAGTGCTTAACTTGAGAAGGGAGTTTGAGTGCACGAAGATGAAGGAAAATGAAAGCATCAAAGACTTTACCACTAGGCTTCTTAATGTGGTAAACCAAATAAGGATTCTTGGTGAGCAACTTAGTGATACAAGAATTGTTGAAAAGGTGTTGGTGTCTCTACCCGAAAAATTTGAGTCCAAGATATCATCTTTGGAAGAATCAAGAAACCTAAGTGAGATTACTCACCGAGGTTGATCAATGCTCTTCAAGCAACGGAACAAAGGAGCAAGATAAGGAAGGAGGAGTCACTTGAAAATGCTCTCTTCATGAAGCAAAAGAACAAGTCACAAGGTCACCAAAATGGTTCCAAAACCGTGGACACAACAACAACAATGCTCAACATCAACAATCAAATAGAAGCTATCAAAATCAATCACAAGGAAAGAAGAACTTTCCACCTTGTCCTTATTGTAAGAAGAATGGACATGCTCCTTCAAAATGTTGGTGGAAACCGGATGCATTTTGTCAAAGGTGCAAGCTAAAAGGTCATGTGGAGAAGGTTTGCAAGCAAAATAACCATGGAACACAACAAGCAAATGTTGTAAATGAGGTAGAGAATGTGAAAGCTGAAACTTTGTTTGTTGCTACATGCTTGAAAGCTCAACATCAAGAAGGAGATGGTTGGATTATTGATAGTGGAGCTACCAACCATATGTCTTACAAGGAAGAGTGGTTCAAGAATCTTGACAAAAACTTGCATACAAAGGTTAAGATTGGCAATGGTGCTTACATAGAGGTTCAAGGAAAGGGTGATGTGGTTATCAAAACCGATCAAGGTACCAAGATTATTCATGATGTTTTGTTTGTTCCTTCACTTGCGAGAATTTATTAAGTGTAGGACAAATGTTAGATAAAGGTTATACCTTGAATTTCTCTAATAAGATATGCACGATAGTTGATGCAAATGGCATTGTTGTAATGAATGTTGCATGAGAAATAAAAATTTCAAGTTGTCTTTGGAGGATTATGAATCGTTGCATTAAATACTAAAGTTGAGAGCATTTCTCAACTTTGGCATAAAAGGCTTGGACATTCAAGTGTTAAAACAATGAAAGGCACTCAAAGTTTGGTTAAGAATATGCCTTTGGTAAATGAACTTGATCATGTATGTGATGTGTGTCAACAAGGGAAACAAGTGAGGTTACCTTTCCCACATAGTTCTTGGAAGGCAAAATACAAATTGGAGCTTGTACATTGGATGTGTGTGGTCCTATGAATGTACCTTCATTAAATGGAAGTAGATACTTTCTTACATTCATAGATGACTATACAAGATGGTGTTGGATATATTTCCTCACTCAAAAGAGCCAAGTAGCTGAAAAGTTTGAGGAGTACAAGAAAATGGTTGAAAATCAATCGAATCCAAGATCAAGTGCATAAGGATCGAACAATGGAGGAGAATACACGGTCATGCCTTTCAAAGTATATGCAAAGAAATTGGAATTGTGCATCAATTCACTACACCATACACACCACAACAAAATGGTGTATGTGAAAGGAAAAATAGGACACTCATGGAAATGGCAAGGTGCTTGCTATTTGAGAACAACATGCCAAAGAAGTTTGGTGGAAGGGTCAATACCTCAAACTACATTCAAAATAGAAGCTTCACAAAGTCCTTGGAGAGAAAAACCCCTTTTGAGCTATGGTATGAATTCCAACCCTCTCTTGAAAATTTAAGAATATTTGGTAGTGTTTGTTATATACATGTACCAAGTGAAAAAAGAGGAAAGTTAGATAAAAGAGGAGAAGTTGGAATCTTGATGGGATATAGTGAAGTAACCAAAGGGTATAGAGTTTTCAACTTGGAGAGTCAAAAACTCTTGATAAGTAGAGATGTTGTAATAGATGAAGGCTCAAAATGGGATTGGAGTAAGGAGGAGATACAAGACAATGGTGATGATGCACAATCACATGATGAAGAAGTGGAAGGAAATGAATTTCATGACAATAATGATGATAATTCATTTGAAAATTCCATAGAGGATGATGAAGAAAATGAAGTTGGAGTTAGGGGTTTAAGGCCTTTAACTGAAATTTATGAAAGAGCAAATGTGGCCTTAAGTGATCCAACAAGTGTAGAAGAAGCTTTTTAGGAAAAGAAATGGAGACAAGCAATGGAAGATGAGCTAAAATGATTGAGAAAAATGGAACATGGAGCTTGGTGACAAAGCCTAAAAGGAAGAATGTCATTGGAGTTAAATGGATTTTTAGAACTAAATACAATCCGGATGGTTACATAAGTAAGCACAAAGCAAGATTAGTAGTCAAAGGGTATGCTCAACAAGCCGGAGTTGATTATGGTGAGACCTTTGCACCGGTTGCAAGAATGGAGACTATTAGACTTCTTCTTGCAATTTCGCTCAAAGAAGATGGAAAGTGTATCATTTAGATGTTAAATCCGCTTTTCTAAATGGTATACTACAAGAGGAAGTGTATGTTCAACAACCGAAGGCTTTGTAGTGAAAGGAAGTGAAGATAAAGTCTACAAGCTTCACAAGGCTTTATATGGGCTCAAACAAGCACCTAGAGCTTGGTATGCCAAGATTGATGGTTACTTGGTACAACAAGGCTTTAGGAGGAGTCAAAATGAACCCACATTGTATGTAAGAGCTCATGTAAGCATGGTGATCGTGTCTCTTTATGTAGATGACTTGTTGGTGACCGGCCAAGATGAAGAAATGATTGAAAAATTCAAAACCGAACTTGAGGAACAATTTGAGATGTCAAGTTTAGGAGAAATGCATTACTTTCTTGGGGTTGAGGTAATGCAATGCAAAGAAGGCATATTTATAAGTCAAGAGAAGTATGTAAAAGATCTTTTGAAGAAATTTAGCATGGATCAATGCAAGGAGACAAGCACACCAATGAACCAAGGAGAAAAGTTTGTAAAGGAAGATGGCACACCTAAGGTAAATGCTTCTAATTTTAGAAGTTTAATTGGAAGTTTGCTTTATGTTTGTGCATCTAGACCCGATATAATGTATAGTGTTAGTCTCCTTTCAAGATTCATGCAATGTCCATCACAAACTCATTATATAGGAGCCAAAAGAATTCTTAGATATTTGAAGGGCACAAGTGACTTTGGTGTTTGGTATACTTGTGTAAATGAATGCAAACTCATTGGCTTCTCGGATAGTGATTGGGCTGGAAGTTTAGATGATATGAAGAGCACTTCGGGGTATTTGTTCACACTTGGAAATGGTCCATTTTCATGGAATTCAAGGAAGCAAAATACAGTGGCACAAAGCACAGCTGAAGCCGAGTATATTGCATGTTCAGCTGCTGCAAACCAATGTATTTGGCTAAGGAAATTGTTGGATGACTTGGGAATTGCTCAAGACGATGCTACTGTGATTATGTGTGACAACACCTCGGCTATTTCAATGGCTGAAAATCCGGTTCAACATGGAAGAACTAAACATATACCGTCAAGTATCATTCTTTGAGAGAATTTGAAGCAAATGGAGAAATAAAGATGATGCATGTATGTTCGGATGATAATGTGGCTGATATCTTCACTAAGGCACTTGGAAGGGAAGGTTTGAGACTTTAAGAACACATCTTAATGTCTCAAACAAAATTATAAGGAGGAGTGTTGAAATGATGGCAATTTTGCCATAATTTTACTTTAGTGTTTGCAAGCTAAGCTTTTGTATTTCCCAATGAAAGATTAGTTTTTTATTATTGTTTTAGACACCTAAACTTTCTGTTTTAGGTTCTAAGGAATAGGCAATGATGTATTTTGTTTTTAAAATTTGAAACTTTGTATCTTGTAGGCTTTTGATATAAAAAGCCATTTTGTTTTTCAATAAAAGTAGGAACCTTTATGCCATTTTCGTTCATACTTGAAATAGCCATAGTTTCTCTGTTTTTTCTCAAGAAAACAGAGAATAAAACCAAGGGAAAGCTACCTCCTTTATGCTGGTTTTCAATCCTTCACATAACCACATTTCTCTCTGTCTTTTGTTGTCACCAAACAGAGCAACAATCAGCCTCATACACTTGTGTTGTTTCAGCCTATGCACAAGTGAAGATTAACCTCTTCTCTTGTGAAATTAAGTTCAAATACCATACAAACCCCAACATGTGATAGTGTCCTCAAATCATTTGTAACATGAGCAGAAGCGCCACTATCGATGTACCAAGAAGGATCAGTGTAGTTTGTAGGACAACTAGCAGCAAAGACCGAGGAAGAACTACCCGACTAGGTGCTTGGGTGGAGATACGGTATTAGCTGCAAAGACAGCATTGTCATTGCGCCTTGGTGGTGGTTGAAAGTCCTTATTAAATCGATGATAGCGAATGCAGGTGAGTGCCAGGCTTGCGACACAATTGGCAATAGAATTTACTTTTTCCTCTGCCATTTCCTCGACCTTGAAAGGAGTTACCGTTGCAGGTCCTCCTCCACCGATTCATAAAATTTCCAGAGTTACCATAGATTCCATTGCCACTGTTTTGTCAGAGTAATTTCGATTTCGTGTTACTAGCATAATTGGCAGAGAGATTTTCTATTGAAGAAGTTTGAGTAGCCAAGGTACTAGCAAGACGATGCTCCTGATTGAGAAGTAATGCTTGTACATCACGCAGATTGAAGCAACTGGAAGTGCTGTAACTTTGGAGACCAGCGAATCATACTCAGATCCAACACCGAAGTAAAACTCGTACCTGAACTTTTCGAAACCTGATGACCTGCTGCTCCCAATTGATCTGCAAGTTTCTTCACATGAGAAAAGAAGTCAGTCATTGATGAACCTCCTTTCTTGAATTATGAAGCTGAATCTGAAGTTGAAGAATCCTAGACTCGGGGCGAAGCAAATAGCTCCTCCAAAGCTTTCCATGACTGGTGCGAGGTGTTGCAGCCAATCAATTGATTCATGACTTCCTCTGTGTCGATGAGTACATGAGTTGCTGAATGAACTCCCGACGTGCCAATGCTCAGCGTCGGCAATGACGTTAGGATCATCAGATACGATTTCTGGACATGGCAAGGTTCCATCAAGATAGCCTAGTAGTCTATGTCCTCTTATGGCTGGCAGGAGCTGTGACTTCCACACAAGGTAGTTGTTGGAGTCCAAGCGAATCGGCAACGTGAAATTGAACTGAACCGAGGTCGAGATGGGAGTCGCGGAGCTGTTGCTGTAATAATGGATGGTAAAGCCTGTGAAGGAGATGGAGGTTCGAAGAGGTGGAACCTAGGGCTTGAGACGCCATGGATGGCTCTGATACCAAAATAAAAGATGCAGAAACCCAGAAGCTAGAAAGAAGATGAACAGTAACAGAGAGAGAAAGAGGAAGACCAACTATGTAAAATCATATTTTTCTAAAATAATACAAGTTGTTCTCTGGTATATATAATTGTAACTATCAAACTGTCTAACTAACAAAGCTAATCAGAGACAAACACGTGGTGTACTCATAACCAGAAGCTTGACACAAAAACAGAGACGAAACTGAACTAACAGCTAGGCTTCTGAACTTTCTGGAAGCTTGTCAACAGAAGGTTGAGATACACAATGTGTTTCAACACATGGGCAAGAGGTCTACCACAGGAGGAGGCAAGATGGAAGACCTTGTTCATGTTCAGTATTTGCTCAATCTCTTTGCTGAGACGCTGACACACGCATGAAATTAATGTCCGCATTCCTCACTGCTCTGCAACATGCTTCTGATCGATAGGCCATGGGTGTCCCCTTTGCACATACAGTGCGCATTGTGTTATCAGCCCCTGCACTGCATGTGACCTTGGCAACCCACCTGCTCTGTCACCACCATATTTTCACCACAAAACATCAATAGTACTATACACCCATGGACTTGATGATTCCGAACCAACTCAACCTGGACATTGATAATTATTTTATAAATTTATCTGTTCTACAATCTCTGCCACTATGTATGTGGGTTTTGGGTTTGTACTTGATTTCAAGCTTTTATATAGTCAAAGTTGAAGAAGGGTGTTTAACAATTCTCACATACATTATCACAATTCTCATATATGTTACGTACGTTTTTGGATGGCTTAATTTGAACCAGTGCTTCCATGTGAATCACTCTTTTATCTTTTCTTGGGATGCTTTAATGGCTTTTTTTGGGAATGAACACAGGATTACATGCGAAATTCAGCAACTCTAAGTTTATTGTATATCATTAATAAGACAGAAAATAAAGTTTGTTTATAACTTTATTTTATTTTTATGGTATATTTTCATCCTTAAAAAAATATAATTTATTATGTAAATAATAAAAATTTTTATGGTTATCTTTTATCCATAAAGTTTAAGCACAGCTGCATAAATAGGAGCGGATTGATTATTGTTATTGTTGTGGTTTATATTCATTGTTATCCAAAATTCTTAAGTATAATGTGAATGTTGTGACAAAGGTTGGAGGATGTTTTGTTCAGCTCTCTCTTGGGCAAGAAGGAGGAGGCCACAGAAGTCGCTCATTTGCATGAACTTGATGTCTCATTTTCTGATTACTACATATTTTTATCACTTACTTACATCCGCTGTGAATTTGAGTCTCCAAGGAGCTTTTCTACGCTTCAGCTATGTTTGCTTTATTTTATGTTAATGTTTATTGATGACGTGTTTTAATGTCTAGTTATGCTCTGTCTCCAATTGAATTTCATTCTCTGGAAATTTGCTGGTGTATACTCTTTTTTTTTTTGATGAATATTTGCTGGTGTATACTCAGTGGAATAGAGAGCTCCATATCCCTTTTCTAAGTGCCTTAGCTGCATCATTGTGCTACAACTCTACTATATGAACACTTTGGCCTCAGTTTCAACTTCCAAAATTAGTGTTATTTTCCGTACTATAAGCAGTGCTGTGGTCCCTTCTGATTTTTAGAGAAGCTATTGTGGGATTGTCCTCACTAAATGGCATTTTCTGTGAAGTAGTTAAGGTTCATAAATCTGTCTCTGCATATAATTCTAAATAGTTGAGATTTTATTCCTTTCTAGCTCGTAAGAAAGCGATGGGATTTCACTCAATAATCCTTACCTCATACATTAACCAACAAACAAGCCATTAGGTAGCTTATAACTAAGTTGATGAGTTATAGCTTCTAATTAAGTTGACGAGTAAAATGGCTCACATAAATATCATTGAGCACAACATTAGCTGAAGACAACGTCACCTTCATCTTGTTGAGGAGCTGAGCATTGAGCAGCTTTCTCCCAAACAAGTCAAAGACCTCCCAAGAAGAAATCGACTCGAGCAAGAACTGAACTGAAACATGGTTTACATGAACAGGATCAACATGGGAATTAGCATGCTGGGGCAACGACAGCTTTAATGGATAATCTTGCAGGCTTTGCATTCATATCCCAATGCTTTGTTTGCTTTTAATTCCAACACAGCTCCACCATCACCACTTCTTTCCTATGTATACATCAGTAAAGTGGGATCTCTCTCTTCTATTTCTCATGTATAAGTTTATCTACACCACGATGTTGACCTCTTCAAAAACTCATGGTCATCTGTAAGCAACAGAGAGCTTTAGCAACAAAACGCTGAAACATAAATAAGATGATAACTAAATGATTGCTAAAGAACATAAGCAAGATGAGAATTGAAATCCGATCTCTAAATTAATGCATCATGAATGAATTCTTATACAATGAGAAAATCGTGATCACTATGAAGTTATCAACATTCTAAAGTGACACAAACATCTTGATCCCCGGTCAACAATTAACAAACTAGAAACAACATGCTTTTGATGCTTTCAAGGACAATCCTATTACAACTCTAGTTCCAGATATTGTAACTGTTAGTCATAATAGAAGCAACAGTAGCATGCAAATTAATTCAAATGTATAGATTCATCAGGGCACCTTTTCTTGTTATTCTCCTCAGTTCCAATTAGAAAAACACACAAAAACAATTGCCATTTTAGATCTATTTCTTTGTTTGAAAGAAAGAAAAACACGTCAGTTTTAAATTATTAGGACACAACATCTCAGGATTGACTAAATCAAGATGGTCCTCAAAACTGTGGGAGAAACAATTGTAAATATTGGCTCTAATTTGTATATTTTGTTTATATGTTTTGGTAGAGTTGGTAGACAGCTTTTGGTTTGTAAATTCTCTCTTATAGTTATGTGGTTCAGATTTAGCCACATAGTTACTATTTTTTTATTGGCTGAAAAAGACAACTAAAAATTGGCTCTTAGAGTTTTGTGAAAGGCATATGAGCCTACAAGGTAGGGCCTGCGTTTTTTGAGCGTGTGTTTGTAAAGTGAGAAAACATGGGGTTTGTTTCATTGGGTTTGAGAGCTCAAGTGAGTTTGGTGAGTGAGTTGTATAATCTTAGATATATTTACTTTCTTAATACGATCACATCAAAGGCCCTTTTGATAGTGGATGTAGGTTTGCCCAATGTAAGGTGAATTGAACCATTTTAATCTTGTCTTGCTGTGTTCTTTGTATTCTATATTCTTAATTTATATTTCAGATTTGTTGGTCTTGCTTTTAGATTTCATCGAGTGGTGTCAGAGCAAGAGAAAAAAAGAAAAGATATATGCGTGTTTGGGTTTTTAATTTAATATATATTAAATTATTCATCAATAAGAAAAAAAAAGATAAAAAGAAGAAGGAGAAGGTAGTGAATGAGAAAATGAAAAAGAAATAGAAAAATGTGAATCTGTAATGTCTAAGGGTATTTTGATTTTTCACTATAAAAGTTAGTTAAAATTTTAATTCTATCAAAAGCTCGATAAAAATTTCAAAATGATGCTGATAAAAATTCAAAAGGACGCTGATATGAAACATCTAAAAATCCATTAGAATATTTACAGCTTTATTAGGATGTGCTTCTATAATATTATTTTTATAATAGTACTTTTTATTTATAGTATTTTAGTTTAAAAAGAAAAAATACTTTAATAGTGAAGCATTATAACAAACTATAAAAAGTATTAATAATGTTTGATTGTTTGATTAAAAATGCTTTTAATTATAATAAATTATATAAAAAATCAAACCCTTAATTAAATAAAATATTATTTGTTTCCCAAACAAGACAAAATTTAGCTTTTAATTATGATAAATTATCAAAAGAAGTCAAACCCTTAATTAAATAAAATATTATTTGTTTCTCAAACAAGACAAAAATTAGTGCATATTTGATAACCCAGTTGTTTGTTTCAGTTATCTATTTTTCTTTTTCTTTTCACAAAAACAATTTTTAAATTTGGTATAAAAATTTTTAAAAAATCCAAAATTTCGTATTCGCTTTTTGTTTTTGTTTAAATATTTGAGGTTTTAAAGACGGTTCTACAAAGTTAAGAAGAAACAAACCAGGAAAAAAACGGTTACTAAAGGATTCTTTTTTTCAAAACAAAATGATACCAAATGAGCTGTTGTTTTTTCTTAAAAAAAACCAACAATAAAAAACAAAAAAAAAAAATAAACTCGTTACCCAACGACCATAGTTAACAAAACACAGCAGCCACTATGCAAGGCAGGGACGACAGCGGTTAATTTGGATTAAATGAAGTGAACTTGGCTGCTTTGAATAAACTCAAATATGGGATCTCAAGTTGTAAAACTTGGAAGAAACTGTCATGAAAAGAAAAATGGTTAACTCAAATTACTGAATTATGAAAAAGAGGATGTCCACAACTACTCTAATTCTTATTCATCATAAATTTACAATTGTATATTGGATGACCGAATCATATTGCTTAAAACTCATGCAAAATTCCAACCACTTTGGTTTGCATTTACAGAACGAAATTTGATCAGTGCAAGAGAAGTTCCATAGCCGAATGAATTCTGTTTTTTTAAGGATCCCAACTACTTTGAAAATAAAACCTCTACCTTTCACTCTAAACTTACATAATTGGGTTGTTGAATACTCAAAGGAACATCATTAGTTAACAAATGATAACTTACCAAATGTTGGCAGTCTCACTTCTCTTTGGAGAAGACAACTGCTACACAGAAATTTAGGCTTTCACAAACGCTTGCATAATGTCAAAGATCAAAACAAACATGCCTATTATCTTAATGCCACCTGCACAGAATGTAAACCTCAGAGCATTCACATTCTTAATTCTAATGGCACCTGCACAGAATGCAAAACCTCCGACCAACTGAAACAAATAGTAGCATAGGCAATGAAAACTTAATCATTATCTAAATTTCAAAAAATATTCAAGGTATCTCATAAATATATTAATTAAGCTTTTCAGAACTTCATTGAAAGCACAATCCAAGACACTTCACCAAGTACATCGACACTCTGATCCTCCGTCCATATTTCAACACTTGGAATCCTCTGTACAATTTTATCGTCCAAGTTGAATTCGTCCATCGAAAATACACATTTTAAAAATCTTCCATGTCTTGCCAAGCTGGTCAAAACGTGTGGACAGTAAATTGAATTTTGCTTACATCCAGGATAATTCGATGCTAAAACTGATATGGAATGATTGTTTCCAAGAAATAAGGAATGGCTTTTCAAGTTCATAACTGGAATGTGTTCAAACCGCCAGTCTTTGACTCTATGATCTTGAATATGTCATATTTCACGACAACAATGTGCCTAACTACCAGTAAAAGATCACCATTGGTGTTTTCCACAAGATATAAACATGAATGATCATATAATTTCTTCAACTCTGGTGAAAGTTCCCCAAAACGTTGATGCGCAGAGAATGAATGTCACCATCACCATTATTAATTAACTCCAGAGACACAATTCCCTTGTTGCAGCAAGCAATTATGCGATCTTTATAGAATATAAAACTAGACAAAAATAAACGAATACCAACCTCACAACTTCTTTTGTATATGACCAATAATCATCACGAATTTCAGATGGGCTACTTTGTTGCGAAAATTATCAATGGCAAGAACTTCAAAAGATCCAAAACATGGGTCATTTGACAATATAAACCTTCCACCATGAAATCTCCTGCTGATAAGTTTTGGAAGATGAAAGATGGTACCTGAAAGTGGGTTTATGATTATGAATATTTCAGATTTCTTCACCTTGAAAAACAACCATCCACGTGATGAATCACAATAGTCATAGCTATTGTATTCGTTAGGAATATGCAATTGGAAATTGGTGATTCTTGTGCGAGCGAAAAAATCATATAAACCAAATATTTTTTGGCCATTTTCATAGCCCAAATGAATTATCAATTGCCATGGAAGTTGATGGTTGCTTAGCCGTATGCGCTTTTGTTTGTGATTCAAAACTATGGAGTTCCATGATTTGCAGACTGCACTGCACAATGTGTCGAAAGAACCAACTTGTCTAACATTGTTTCCAACAAATCTGTATGAAAAATTGCCCATTTTGCTGATGAAAACTCAGGTGATGCCAAACAAGAGGCCCTTTTCGCCATTGCAGAGTTGCCACTATGTCAGCTGAGAAGACAAAGCCAGTTAGAATAATAGCTTTTCTTGTTGTAATATTGGCTGAACGCATAAATTGATAAACAATTACATGTACTTATGACAAATCTCAGAAGGAATGAACTATTTAGGTCAATGAAGTTAAACTAAATGTTCCTGACCAACAAAATCAACATTTCGCTGCTAAATTTTGAAGATTGCGAATAGTTGTCTTTAATTTACAAATACCAACGTGCAGAAAACTATGGCACCCATGAGATAAGTTATTATATTAAGATAGAATTTTGTCAACAATATAGTTTAAGTTCTTTGTTGCTATCAGGAAAAAGTATAAAGTCACTTGTAAATAGAAATTGTGACGAACTGTAAACTTTTAAAGTCTGAAAGAGCTTCAAGACAAGGCAATACAGCGACCATGAAGTGTAAATTAAATCACACATCTAATAAAAAATACCACAAACTACAAAATTCAAACATAAAAGACCTAAGCAACTCAAGGTGCAAAATTTTATCAATAACAGGGCTACATATATAGCAAGAAACTCAAGCTTCAATCTTAAGGCACAATAAGATGGACTAAAGAATTCAAACGTCCATATCCAATTCAACCACACTATTTTTTGGGATGAAATCCAGTACTTAAACTGGGCACAAATAACAATTAAAGAAAAACAAAATTTTCTTGGAAATATAATTTTCGTACTGATTGGTTCGTGACACAAACCAAACATTGAGCAAAAGACCATTATATTAACCAAAAGGTTCATAGGTAAGGTCAAACTATCAACTGTAAAGCAGTAATTAGGTAAACAATGCACTAATATTCCGTTTTAAACACAGAAGTCAGAAAACCAGAAAACACTCAGGAATATTATCAAACATCTTAAGGGCAAAAGGATCAGAGAAGAACTGAGAGCAAACTCTGGAACAAATTAAGTCACAAATTTATAAAAATTCTGTAACAGAGAGTCTACTTAAATTTCATAAAATAAACATGCTAAAGAAATCAATATTTAAGAAACATACCCTCAACATTATAAAAAGAAGAAGAAGCATACATCTATTTTTATGATGACTCATGATTCACCGAACCTGAAGGAGAAGAGTTAGGAATGCAGAGACAGTATGGACTGCGGTGGCGGGTGAAGGGCACGGGGTGGTTCAATTATAAGCTGGACTAGAAACGTTGTCGTTTTAGAGTGTCCCAATAAATATTTTTTAAAAATTATGATAAATTTAAATAGTAAGTGAAGGTAGTAAAATTATTTGTTTTAGGGTCAAATATTTATTGGTTGTTTTCATTAAATAGATTATTAATATTTTGCTATTGTACGTGTGTAATATATAGAAAAGTCGTATACGAATTTTTTCTTTTAAAAAGGCTTTAACTAAGATTTAAATTTCCACATCCTCATAAATAAGAGGAACTTGGACACCACTTTGTAAGAATACATATTATGAAAATGAGTCTAGCAGCATTTGTCTAACTCTCCCCATTATTCGTGAAAGGCTTGATCTGAAGTGGCAAGTCAAGAATGAATAATAGAGTGTCCAAATGCCTCAGTACATCATCTTCTTACGGAGGAATCAAATCATATGTCAATTTTGATTAACACAGTAATAGAAGACAATAATTTGAGGAAATCATTTTGGTTTTTCAAAATTTGGACTTGGGATTCTACTTGTCTTCATGTGGTGAAAGGGGCCCGGTCTGAGGGTGAGAAACTTGGAATGGCTTCGTATAAACTAAATAGAAGTTTATGGGCTATCACTCATGCCCTGAAAAATGGAATAAAAATATTTTGGCATAGCAAATATCAAAATTCAGCAATTAGAAGAGGAATTAGGAAGGGTGCAATGTGCTAGTGGAGATCAGAGATCGGAGTAGGAAATGATTAAAAGTGAGCTAACTATCCACAAAGTAGATGGGAATCTATTCTCAAATAAAAATCGAAAAGAACTTTGGCTGCATGAAGGAGAGAGAAATACTAAATTTTTTCACACGAGCATGATTATAAGGAAAAGGTTCAATAGAATTATTTCTCTAAAAGATACATAAGAATGGATTAATAATCGACCGGCTATTGAAAACTATTTTGTTGAAGATTTGGGAGCAAAGCATATCACAAAAGATGACAATGCAGAGTTGATGAGAGTCCTTATGGAGGACGAGGTCAAACAATATGGAGCCTACAGCCACTTAAGTCTCCAGGACCATATGGTTTTTGAAATTTTTGTCGAAAATATTGGAAGGTGATAAAGGATAGAGTAACCAAGTATGTACAAGAATGCTTCAGTTGAGAACAATCCCCAATACTATTAACCTAACCTTTTATTGTTAATTCCAAAGGTTGCCAACACAGTAAATTTCAGCCAATTCAAACCTATAAGCCTATGCAATTTTACCTATAAAATTGTGGCTAAGATCTTAACAGTTAGAATGAGTGGACTTATGGACAGGATAATTTCTTTAAATCAAGGAGCCTTCGTGAAGGGGAGATGGATAGCTGAAAATAGTGTTATTACTCAAGAAATTATGCACATGGTCAAGAAGCACAAAGGCAAAAGAGGGTTGATGGTGATGAAGAAGGCTTATGACCGAATGGAATGGACTTTTGTCGACAAAGCTCTTGCAGTGTGGGGGTTCTCCAACACCTTCAGGGAATTAATTGGCAGATGTCTTAATTCTATCTCTTTTATTCTTCTTCTAAATGGCTCTATCTCGAAAACTATCATGCTTGAAAGGGGGTTAAGGCAGGGAGACCCTCTCTCCTTATCTTTTTTTCTTGTGTTCTAAAGTTTTGTCCAAATCATTGAGGAGAGAAGAAACAGAAGGAAACTTACATGGCATAAAAATTAGTCGCACTGCTCCTGCTATCTCTAACTTATTATACGCGGATGATCTGATTTTGGTGGGTAGAGCAACAAGTCAAGAAGCGGCTTTCATGATGGAGAGTTTTAAAAAATACTGCTACTGGTCAGGATAAGAAGCAAATTCAGAGAAATCCAGTATCCATTTCTCAAAGACAACTGATAGAGCAACAAAAATAGTTATCAAGAGTATCACAGGTCTTCGGACAATGCATAGTAGCTCCATTTATTTGGGGAATTGTTTAATCACTAGACATTTGAAGATAAAGGAGTTTGGGCGGTGCGGAAAAAGCTAAAGAATTGGAAGACTTATTCTTTGTCAAAAATTGAAAGTAGTACTCATCAAATCTATCATGCAAGTTGTGCTCAATTATACAATATCAACTTTTCAAGTGCCTACCACGACCTATAAAGAGCTAGATTCAATTACTAAAAGATTCTGGTGGGATGTGGATTCAAAGAGAAGACATTTTTTGGCCTTAAAATCATGGAAGGAGCTGTGTAAACCAAAGATTAGTGGTGTATTGGGATTTCGAATTTTTAAGGACATGAACCTAGCTCTACTTTCTAAACTTGCTTGGAAGCTATTGGGGAGGACTGCTTATGGATATCTTTACTTTCAGCTAAATATTTAAAAGAGAATAATTTTCTCAATTATGTGTTAAAGAAGGGAACATCTTTCACGTGGAGGGGGATTGTCAATTTAAGAGTGTGTTTAATGAATAACATCAGATTTCAAATAGAGGATGGGAAGTCAATAAGACTAAAAGACCCCTGGGTGCTAGGAGTGTCTTTCTCCAGACCATGTTTAAAAGAAAAAGTTGTACTCATAGACAACCTTAAAGTGGAAGCTTTAAAAGGACCGATTTAGATGAATGGAATGAATAATTGGTTCGCCACCGCTTGATCACCATTCAATGGAGGAAATTCTAAGATTGAAATGGCCTAGAGTTGCTTGTCAAGATAAACTCATTTGGATTGGAAATAAATCGGTCTTTTCTCATTCAAGGAGTGTTATTTGGTCGCTTATGACAAGCGTTGAGGAGGCTAGAAATGGTATATGGGATAGGTCGTGGAAATTGAAAATTCATGAAAGGTTTAAGGTTTTCCTTTGGAGACTTTTCAGATGTCCTCTCATTAACCGAAGATCTATTACAAAACCAAAAATGGGCACGGAGTGTCCATTGTGTGGAATAGAGGAAGAAAGCACACTTAATCTGTTTAAGGATTGTGGAGCAGGTAAAGGGTCGGCCTTCGCAAGTCTATGGGGATACAAATTGGAGGCTTGGAACTCGACAACATTAAAGATTGGATTGATTTTTGCTGAGCCTCCAAGGGAAGCTCTTGTAGTCGGTTTAGACAAGTTGGAGTTGACTACATTTTTATTTGTCTATTTTACATAACCCTGGACTCATAGAAATGAAGTGGTATATGGTGGTAAGAGAAAGTTGAGACTTTATAAATATTCTAAATGAGAAAGTTAATGAATTTATGAATAGAGATAAGATGACTGACAATGGTGGATGTCTCCAGATGGATGTAGAATTTTGGAACTTTCCCCTTCGGAATGGTATAAGATCAATGTAGATGCTTTTCTTAGCAATGGTAATGCAGCTTTAGCGCCATCATGAGAGACAAACAAGGAAAGATGCATTTTCTTGCTTCTAAGTTGATTACATCATCATCTTCCTATGAAGCAGAATTAAAAGCCCTGGAATGGGGTTTTGGATTGGCCAATGACTACAATTAGTCAAGAATTTGCTGGTCTTCTGCTGCTTTAGTTGTTGTTAATGAGATTTTATCCTTGAAGAATCTTGTTTCGTGGGATGGCAGCCACATAACTCTTTTTGTAGGAGTCTCACAAGAAGAAAGATTGACAACTATCTTGGAATGCTAGAAACTCAAACAAGGTAGTAGATCTACTTGCAAAATGTCTCTCAAAATCGATGCTTGTTTCCTTTTCTTTTATTTTGATGTTGCTTCTTATGTTTTGCCTAGTTTAATTTTGGACTACATTCATCAGGATGCTACTTTGGCTGGATTGTAATTCCTGCCTCTTTGAGGCTTTTGGTGCTTAATGTAAGTTTTTATTCATAAAAACTACTATGAATATAAAATATTTTTTCTTCTCAAAAAATAAAATAATATTCTATTAGAGACAATTCAATGGCCTTTTTCTTTTTTCTCATACAATAATCCAAATTTGAATTATATGACATGCATATGAAAGGATTTAAAATTTAACATGCATGTTTAGGGGAGAAAATGAATGAACAAAAGTTGAATAAATGTGATAAATTCATAAGAACAAAAAAAAAAAGGTAAAAAGATAAAATAAAAGGGAGAAGATAATAAAATAAAATTAAAAAATTTTACATAGATTATTTTTAGTATTATTTTTTTTTTAAAAAAACCTCTTAGTGAGAAGGTGAGAATTATTAGTTTAGAAATTTATTAAGAATTATGATCTATTTGCTATTATATCATTTTAAGATAGCACGTTTAAATATTTAATAATTTTGTTTCTGCAGGTATGATTGCAGATTGAGTATACTTGAGATAAAAAAAAAAAGTGAATTGCCAAGGATTTAACCTGCAACCTTATTCTCTCGAGAATGATTGCAGGTTGAATATAACAAAAGTGAAATGAATTGTCAATGATTGAACCTATAACCTCGCACCTATAATGTGATAGAAATGTCCACTTGCTTCCATTAAGTCACATCTTCAAATGTATTTTACATAGATTACTTGGCATAAGAAAAATCCTTTCACCCAATTGAAACAAAATAACACTTCTTATCATGATCTAAATAAAGTGCTGCCAAAAAAAATAATAATAAAGTGTTGCCGATATCATATTCAGACATTACATAACAATCTGATATTGTAAGCAAAGAAAAACTTAGAAATAGGAAATTTGTTCTCTTATAATGATATTTTTTTAATTTATTGTAATTTAGAATAAACTAAAAAATAAAGAAGAATGCTTCTAATCCATACAATAAAAACTTCATCCTAAACTTTGATGGAAAAAACAGAGACTTTTGTTATACAAAAAGAGTTTCACTCAAGCAGTGAGATATTTTGAAGATTGTGTTAAAGACTTTAGTACATGCTTGAGGGATACACTTACTGTTACAAAGCCTAGGCAGGATACTCGCTGGGAGTTTCCTTTTGAGGGCTGGATAAAGGCTAATGTGGATGCAGCAGTTGGGGAGACAGGGTTTGTGCTTGCTCTGGTGGTTGGTGATCACTTGGGGCTTGTTTTATAATATAACTATTTTTATTTTGTTTTTAATTTTAATTTTTTCTCTTAAATTATGTGTAATTTAATTAATTTAGAGGTTAGTTAAAGTTTATTAAATGTTAATTGGACTAAAATCTCGAGGAAAATGAAAATGTAAACTGAAAATGAAAACACTTTCTGTTTTCATTTTCTATTTTATTTTATATTTTTCTTAAGTAGTCTAACTAACATTTACCAAACTCAATCAACATCTAAACTAACCAAATTATACATAATACAAGAAAAAAAACTAAAAATAAAACAAAAACAGTTATGTTATTAAACACAACCTTGGAAAATC